>VDFB02281492.1:537240353-537259857 GCA_007258455.2 Sequoia sempervirens | reverse complement strand
TATAACTATATATTTTAATTTAAATTTCACAGCCAGAAGAATACAGAGGAACAACAATTCCACCAAAATAAAAAGAAACAAATGAAAACTTAATTTTATTTTCCAGTGATAGAATGCAGAGAAATTGAAACACCACAACTACCACAGGCAATAAGAAGTTTTGCACAGTAGTTTTTTTTTTTAGTTTCCCTATGTTTATTGCCATTTTTCCTTGCACAAAAATACTCTAAATTTCCTCTGTTCAACAACAAGGTTTTGGACTAATATCTACAGAGGTAACAAAGTTTTCTACAGTAAGATTCTAATTTCCTCAAAGAAAGTAGACAATTCTTTTTATACACTAGAAGAAATTTTTTTACAAAGAAGACATATTATTTTACAAAGAAAACAAATTAGATACACTGAAATACCAGTTTCCTGTAGGCTGTAGAAGTAAGAGTTAAACCAAACTTTGCCACAGAAACCTCCAGCCGTAAAGCTCTTTCCTCCAAAAGATTTCTCCTCCACCCAAAATCCAATTTCAAGAAAACCCTGCAGCCTTTTCCAAATTCTTTTCCCAATAATCAACAGAGCCAAAAAACCCCAAAATCTCATCACACAGCCAAAATTTCCCATGAAGAGCTTCTGTTACCCATGCCTCTTTTTCTTCCAGGAATAATTTCCTTAACAGAAATTCATTAATTCCCACTACTTCCCGTAAAACTCCAATGCAAGAAATTTAATAATTTAAAAATCAATTTTTATTTATTTATTTATATTTTATTTTATTTAACTTTCAAATAATAATAATATAGTCTTTAAAAACAATTTAATTAACTCTAAATTAAAATAGCAATTCTCACATTCTAAATAATAACAAAGCAGCCTATATTTTATTTAAATTATCCTTTTAAACCATAATATTACTTAATCCATTTAAATATAGTTAACTTTAACAACTCTTAACAAAATTAATTAAGTCACACTTAACAAAATTTAATTAAATCACAACTAAACATTAATCAACACTAATACATTCCCATTCAAAGACAAATAAAACAAAGACAACCAAAGACTCACAGTAGACGGACTTGGGACGGGAATTCTTTCCTAACCACTCCTTTTTTTAACATCAATCCCGTTGAGTTTATTTTGATGCTCGCCCTGTCCTGCCGAAGTAGGTGGAATCGAGACTCAGTACCTGCAATCCCTGCAAACAACAAGGTCGTGTACATGTCCATATATATATAAATAATTAAAACATTACATTGTTAGAAGAATTTGCAGCGTAGCATGGCACTCATAAAATGAGTGGTGCTACACTGTCTTCTCACCAAAACTATACTAGCAATTATGATATCAATAATGAAATAACATTTCTAACTAATTAATCACATTGTAAAATAAATTACAAAATCACTGCATCAAACTATATTACTGAATCAAATTAAACATCACAATCCAAGGTAAACTTAATGTCATAAATTGAAATAACATAATCCTCAATCAATCTAACTATGCATCCACACACCACATAAGAGTAACAATAGTAGCAAAAGTATCAGCCACATGGGGGTATTACATGAACATTATTTGTTTGGAAAATATAATAGAATGAGTTTTTCTAGAAGTACTACTATAAGTAAAGAAGTTTTAGAATTAATTAATTCAGATACTTGGGAAGCTCTTGTAACATCTATTGGGGTTTCACCATATTTTGTTTCATTTATATATGATTATTCTCATAAGGTGTGGATTTATCTTATCAAGAAGAATTATGAATAGTTTTCTTATTTTAAGAAGTTTAAAGCTTTGGTAGAGAATTGGAAGGGTAAGATTATAAAATGTTTGAGAATAGATTATGAAGGATAATTTTTTTCAAGAGAGTTTTGTTGGAAATCCAAGGTGAAACTTGCAACAATAGAACTTAATAAAGTTGTTGGAAAATCTAAAATTATGTTTACAAGATTACCAATAATGTATTACATGATTAACAATTCCAAACATAAAAGAAAATCAGCAATACCACAAGTTGACACAAGATATATGTGGAGAACCCTTGCGGAAAAGAACTCCACACCCAAAGAGATACAATGTTTGTATTAGTCTTCAAATGAGATACACCAATAAAACACTCCTCTCTGAATTTTGACAACACTTCATTACTCTGACAACCTGCAAACAAACTCTACTAAACCACCATCTCAATGATCCAATATATAGAAGTTTATGGGAGAGAATACTACAAATGGTATCTCGAAACAACAAGCAAAACCACCTAGAAAAACCCATGCCCCCCTTAGTGGACAACCCATAATCATGGTGAAAATTATTAAATGATCACATGGCCTTCACATGGGCACCTAACCCATATCAGATCAAACTTGGTCAATATTGAGTGTTCTATAACTCTTTGACGACTTCGACGACTTCATGCAAGAACATGCACCAACATGAAAACTTGGGCACCCTACCATGTAAAACATGCAAATAACATGCAAGGACATGCATTGAAAAGTGGTTCCCACCTAGAAGTTGGATGCCTAAAGGGAATATGCTCTCAAGATGCTTTGTAATTGTCACTATAGTGGGTCTACCTCTTTAAATGTAATTGTATATACCTAAAATCGGTCATCACCTTTAATTAATTAAATACTAGCTATGTAATTGATATTTCGACTACGTATAAATAAATTCTCATGTTCATTTTCTAAATTTTCCAAATCTAAATCATATTCTTCTAAATTAATTAAATAAATAAATTTCCATAAGCTTGTTTTATTTAATTAATCATCACTAATCTCAATTAGGAATTTGAGCACATGTTTACAACTTTTTGTGCCACCTCACCAAGGTCACATGAAATTAAATAACTCTAATTTTTAATTAGAATTATCTTCAACTCATTTTAAAAAGCACATGGCTCATTCCTCACACACTTCCACCAATTTTGGAGCACATGGTCTTCTCTTCCCACACTTGAATCTTCCATCCAAAAGGAATGTTGCCCATTGGTCAAGAGATTCTTCCATCCAAATGGCATGTTGTATTTGGTCAAGGGGACAACATCTTGATTCTCTTCATCTTCACCATCCATTCTTCTTTTGCGAATCTAGACCGTTGATTATTGCCACCTCACTATATGCTTGGAAAAGGCTATAAATACAACCCTTGGGTATTGTATTTGGTATCCACATTTTGAATAGAGTTATTATGCAGGTTTATCGTTGGAGCTTTGGAGCATTTTGGAGTCTTATGGTTACATCTAGCTTCATGTTTTACTTTGCATTTACATCTTAGCTTTAAAATCTTGCTTCATAGTTGCATTTTATGTCCTCCATTGCATCATAGTTGCATTTTAGATTAAAATTTCAATAGTTTACATTTGAGCATATGGAGTATCATCTTAGTCTTTCATAGTTTTCATTTGAGCATATGTAGAATCATATAGATCACTACCATAGTATCCACCACCATTTGTCCATTCATCATAAACATCATTATCCATCCATCATAACATTCATCATCATTGTTAGCATATAGTTTCATGTAGGCATTTAATTGGCTTGCATATTGAATACTAATCTTGTTTCTTAAGTGCCATTCTAATAGCCTTTGTGCACATAGAAATCTGATGGCTAAAGGGTTAAAGGAATCATTAAGAATAGAGGAAAATGAGACGTTCTTGAAAGATTCATTAAATTGCAATTTAGAGTAGCTTCTTTGCTTTGAATCTTTAATATAATTCATTTCATTAAGGTTTGTATTGATACTAACTTTACACATTTCACACACACACATAGTAATTACAATTTAACATAGGAAAATAAATAATAAATATTTTTTCCCTCATGTCTTCTAGAACACTTTCCAAAGAACATGGAGACACACAATTATCAACTTAGGATAAAAACTATAATGTCACCTATCTTACCATTCTCCCACTTGAAATTATATATTGCAATTACATTCATGAGATACAAATAAAATATAATCAAGTACAATGATCAAGGCCCATGGCCTTCCTGTACCAAGAGAACTTATACGTGGTCATTGGCTTTATGAGAAAATCTGCAACATTATCAAAAGTGTCAACCTTCTCAATCAAGACCTTACCATTCTCAACCATTTTTGGAACAAAGTGAAACTAAACATCACACTATCTTAGAATCAAAACCAATACCATTACCAAGTATCTATAACTAAACCACCTCCTTAAAGGCATGTGTAGCAACCATACAATTAACTTCGGTGGTGGAAAATGCAACTATAGGCTGCCTCTTACTCATTCAACTCACTGCACCTCCAAACAAAGTAAAATCATAGCCACTAGTGGACCTTCGACTGTCCAAGTCACCTGCCTAGTTTGCATCAACAAAACCCTGTATGTCCAATGACTTGACCACATCATCAATACGATGATAAACCAAATAGTAATATAGTACCAAGAAAATATCTAAACACCCTCTTAACAAAAGTCTAATTCTCTCTACTAGGGTTAGACATAAACCTGCTCAAAACTCCCACAACTTGGGCTATATCTAGTCTAGTGCAAACCATTGTATACATCAAATTACCAATGAAATTATCATAAGGAATGTTAGACATCTCTTCCAAATAATCATCAAAATTATGACACATATCTAAACTCAACTTAGTACCAACCAGAAATGGAATATTTATTGGTTTACAATCAAGCATACTAAACCTCTAAAAAATGGTATCAACATACTTACTCTGACTTAACCAAAGCTTTCAGTGAGCTTGATCCCTACTGATCTCCATTCCAAGGATATGTTTTGTAGCCCCCAAATCCTTCATATCAAATGTTCCAAAAAACTAATTCTTAAGCTCCTTAATCATCACCTTGTTGTTACCCATAAACAACATGTCATCAACATACAAGGATTAGTATATGATCATCAATTACCTTAATGTAAATGCAATGGTCCTCCTCACTTCTAACAAAGCCCACTTCAATGAAAAGGCATAAAACTTTTGGTACGACATCTTGAGTGGATGTTTCAAACCATATAAAGATATCTTTAACCTACAAACCAAGTGTTCTTTTCCTTTCACAACAAAACTGTCACATTGTCACATATAAATTTCCTCCTCAACATCCCTATGCAAGAAAGCAATTTTAACATCCATTTTCTCTATTTCAAAATCATAAGAAATAATAATAGATAATAGGAATCTAATAGAAGTTAACTTAGCAACAAGAGAGAAAATTTTATCTAAATCAACTCCTTCTCTCTAGGAATAGCCCTTGGCCACCAATCTATCCTTATACCACTCTAAGTAACCATTTGCGCCAAATTTATTTTTAAATACCCACTTACAACCAATGGGATTCCTTCCTTTGGGAAAACTCAAAAGATCCTAGGTATCACAACTATCCAAAGCCATCATCTCCTCATACATATCCTACATCCAAGACTCTCTTTTGAAGAAAGAGCCTTCTAAAAAAATCCATGTGAAGAAATAATATAGAAATAGGAAGAAGAATCCTCAAGATTCCTCTACTAAAAAAATCCTCTAATGATGATAATAAAATTTATTCATTGTTTATTTATACTAATACTACTCATGATGACTTGTGGTTGATAAGTTTTTGTGTCTTGTATCACATGACTCCTCACAAGGAGTGGTTTTCTCATTATAGAGCATGCAATGGTGGTGAGGTGTTTCTTGGCAATAACATAACTCCTAATATTTTTGAATAATGAAAGGTAAAATTGATTTTCAATGATGATAAAGAGAATACTCTTACCAAGGTGTTGTGTATTCTAAGGCTTGCATGAAATTTAAATTTGATTTCTAAGATGAATGGTGTAAATGTGCATGTCACTTTTAACAAGAATTGTTGCAAGTTTTTTAGAGGAAATCTTATGCTATTTAAGGATAATTTATACTATAGGCACTTAAAATTGTCCTAAATGATATGAAACACTTGAATTTGGTCGCTAACATTGTTTCATCTTGAAATTCATCTTCTTTTCACATATTTAATTAAATAAGCCTAGTTTTTTAATTAAATGCGTCATTTTTATCTATTAATCCAATTAATTTAATTTGGTTAATTCACCCCCTTTCACATTCATCTTTCATCTTGTTTAATTGAATAATGAAAATTATTTAATTTAAACACCTTATGTCCTCATTTAATTGAATAATCCTAAATTATTTCAAATTAAATATCATTTGCATCCCCTTTTCATTAAATAAACAAATTATTTAATGATATTCCTCATATTCCTCAACTTGCATAATTAAAACTTTGTTTTAATTAACTAATTACTAATTTTCCTCACCCATCCACTTGCATAGGGAATATTCCAAGGAATATTGTTCTATTTGGCTCCAAAAATGGAATATTATTTCCTAACAAACTTTGTAACAAACTTTGTAACAACTTTGAAAGTGTGTTTGTTTGAATCATTGTGAACCCTTGATTGATTCTTTGATCCCTGTGATCTTTGATTCTCATCCATTGATGAGAATCCTTAAACCATGTCTTTACCCTTGATTCCATCTTGACCATTGATTGATCTATTTCATCTTGACCCTTGATTCTTCATTTTCTCTCCTATAAATACCTCACATTTGGAGAGAAATGAATTCACTTCCATCAAAGCAAAGTTATATTGCTCATTTGAATACTATCTTTATTCATCCTTGCATCCATTATCGAGCTTTTTCATCATTTTCATCCACCCATAGCATAGTTTCATCAATTTTAGCTTAGTTTTCAATAATGGGGTTTGATTAGAGGCTCATTTTTCCAAGGGATTGGGAAAGGGTCGTTATTCCATATCAATATGACACCACTCCCCCAATGGGATAAGGTTTGGAGTTCTATATTAGGTTTCTTTTATGCTTTCATGCTTATTTCATTCTTAATTTAATAGTTTCTTGAATTTTGAAGCTTTCAAATATCTCATTGGGATTTTAGCTTAGGGGGTTAAATATGGCTTAAATTCATTAGGATGCCGTGTATTTAGCTCATACTATGATTACAATCACATATACATAACCTTGTTTAAGCTAAAGGCATCTATATTTTTCAACTCTATCAATGTAATGAAAATTATGTAGATTCATGTATGTTGTGGTAGTAGAGAATGAGTCACATTAGTGAAAAGGTTCTTTATACCACGATTAATAAAAATATGATGAATGGTTTTTGAAATTATTCCATTGAGTTTGATTTCTATGAACACTTTGTGTTTGGTAAATTTAATAGTGTTAACTTTTTTGTGGGAAGTACTAGAGCTAATATTTTTTTAGAAACCATTCACATGAATGTGTTTGGTCTACTAGATGTTCAATCTATTGGGAAATCTCATTGTTGTGTTTCATTTATTGATGATTATTCAATTTTTATGTTGAAATTTGAATATAAATTTATCATTATAACCATTGATTATAAATGTATTAAAATAGAAATAATAAACATAAAATATAAAATTGAGACAATTTACACAAAATACCATGATTTACATGTGGAAACCATTACTAATAAAAACCCACAAATTTTTTAGAAAATTTGCAATACATGAACCTAGATTTTTCACTCTCCTCTCCTCATCCACACATAACCTCAATACCACTTAGAGATTTTTAATGCTAAACTATATATCAATTGATATATATCATATTCACCATATATGTAGATTCCTCATATGAGGAATCACTGGACATTGGATGTAATCATTAGATATGGTTTCAAGTGGTTATACCTTTTCATAAAGGTATATGATGGTTTAATCAATAAAATATTTTCAATATTAATCTATTAATTAATATTTTACTCATATGGTAAAACTATATCATAGGATAATACTTAATTAATAAAGTAATTTTAATATTTGAATCTTATTAATTAAATGGTTAACCTCATATGGCTATTTTATTGTTTTTGATTATATAAGTAGGGAAAAAGGGCCCTAATCCCACCAGATACAAAAAGAGTTGAAACAACAAAGGAGAGACAGGCTAGGAAACTGCACCAGCTGAACCAAAAAAATAGAAAAATAGACTACTTACTATTTAGCAACCTTAAGAAGGCATGCATGCCATAATCGTTAAACCCAGTTTTAGCATCCACATGACCATACATAGTATAATAAAAAACAAAATAAGCTAACATAAGATCAACCTAGCTAGGGGCATGCAGTCCAGGATAGAGATTAACCATATGCAAATGGGCCTCAAAACCATGCATAATGATCAAAAAATAAATGTCCAAGATTACCATACAGTAGCACTATAGTAAAAAGGAAATCATTAAATTGGAGGACCCAAGAGCCAAAAAAAAAACACCAAAACCACATGACAGAGAGTCATTATTTGGCTAAAGTAATTAACTCCCAGTTGTCCCCAATCCAAGAGACAAATTCCCTCCAATCAGGGGTGTCTTTAGAATATAGGTCCTTAAAATCATCATTCTTTCCAACCTTCTTTAGCCATTTTCTAATCTTTGTTTGGCCAGACACTGTTCTAACCATAGCTCTATGCATTAGGCCATTTATAACCTTCATGAGGGTACAAATATATTTTTGAATGTCCTCCACTTGTACCTGTAAGAAATTAATTCTTGTAAGGAAAGAAAAGGTGCGGAAACAACTTTCCTAACGTCAAATCCACAGGGAAGTAAGCAGACAACACTTTTAATTTTTTCCTAATTACAATTCAATTAATATACACATGAAAGATTTGTCGAAACAAAGAAAATACTCAAAGAAAATGAACAATAGATTTACGTGGGAAACCCTTTTGGGAAAAAACCCACCACACCAAGCTGAATCTCTTTGTATTACAGTAACAACAAAATTACATACAATTAGAAATACAACTCTCTGGTATTTTACTGTAGCTTCATTCACTGTTCATTAGTTACAGAAAATGCTCTCTCAAAAAAATGACTCAACTCATCCACATTCTCAAATCAGAATCAATATGCTTTTATTCTATTCACATTCTGATTTTGTCTTCTGTGCATCCTTATCCACCATTGCCAATCATAGACAGTCTCCATCGAGCAAATGATTTTTCCTTGCATGCAATTTTTCTAGCGTTGCAACAGTTACAAAAAATCCAACTGTCATCTGTTTGAAAACTGCTTCCTCTGATTGGTCCAGCATGATGCCACATAGGATGGTCACACGGTCAAACGACGTTCAAACTTTGTTGGCATATCGGTGAGACACTAACAGTGTCTCCTCGATGCCACAAAGTATTCGCTATCGATATCCATTCCCCAACAGTTGGCAAGAGAATTCTCATTCGACAAGACTCATACCGAAAACCATAAGTCATATCGAACTCAGAGAGACCATCAGCAAGACATACTAATCTCACCAAGACCTCATATCGAAGTCTTCGAGTTATGTTGTCATGTGTTTTCCTTTCAGTGTGACAATCGCTTTTCGGTGAGACTCATATCGAAGTCACAAGTCACAACGATGAGTTATACTATCGGCAAGACATACCGATCTCGCCAAGACTTTCCATCGACCAATTCATGCTACACCGAAGCCTTACTACTATCGGCAAGACATACCGATCTTCACCAAGACCTTACACCGAGGTCTTAAGTCACCTCGAGCGCTGCATTCACCAGTTGGCAAGACTTATGTCTTTCGCCGAGACCACATACCGAACGCCCATGTCTTGCTGAGTCGGCAAGACACTTGACTTCGCCAAGACGTTTCGCTAGGCGCTGAGAGCTACACCGACGACAGTCGATGTGACTTATCCAAGTCGCCAAGACTTCATAATGAAGTCTTTTGTTACCGCGAAGACACCATGAGAATACTCTTGTCAGTGTGACCTAGCTTCATCGATGAGACATCTCCTCACGACCTTTATGTTACCCCGATAGCTTTAAGCTATCGGTGAGACATTCACCATTTGCTGGGACATCTCACCGAAGCCCTTGAGATAGCCCGATAAGATCAACTGTCGCCCAGAGTTCTACCAATCGACAAAAGGTCACGCCGAACACAGAATGTCACAACGATAGACTTGTCGGCAAGACTTCAACCCTGTCACAGCGATACGAACATTTTAAGAGCTTTAGAACAGTTAGTCGCCCAGACATGAACAATGTCACAGCAAATTTTCCCTTTAGGAGTTCCATGTCAGTAAGGATTGAGGCACATATTCCAACAAGCTCCCACTTGATGAAGATCTTACTGACACCTCCAAAGCATAAACAAACTACTGAAAATCATGGGCCAAGAGGCTCATCGAACTGGCACACCACCTGAACTTGTCTGTGCTCACAGGATTCGTCAGTGCATCTGCAACATTCTCCAAAGTATCCACTTTCTCCAAAGAGACCTTCCCATCCTCCACCATATCTCGTACAAAGTGATACTATACATCTATATGTTTCATCCTGGCATGGAAAGTAGGATTCTTTGCCAAACATATAGCACTCTGACTGTCACAGTAAATAGTAATCTTTCTTGCATCAAAGCCAATGTTAGAACACAAACGTTTTAACTAGATAGCTTCTTTATAAGCATGTGTTGCTGCCATGTACTCTGCCTCTGTAGTGGACAAAGCGACAATAGCCTGCCACTTGCTCATCCAACTTACTGCACCACCATTCATCATGAAAATATATCCACTGGTGGATCTTCTGTTGTCAATGTCCCCTGCCCAATCAGAGTCCACATAACCTTGAATACTGAGAGTTCTATGTGATTCAACCAAGTTACCATGGTAACACAAAGCAAATTCTAAAGTGCCCTTCAATTATCCAAACATTCTCTTCACAACATCCCAATGTGTTCTTCTAGGATTTGCCATAAACCGACTAAGAACTCCCATTGCTTGGGAAATGTCTGGCCTTGTACAGACCATTGCATACATAAGGCTACCAACTGCACTTGCATAAGGCACATTGGTCATGTCCTCCATCTCTGTAGGAGATTTTGGACAATCCTCAATAGATAGCTTCGTTCCCTGTGTAACTGGAACAACTAGCTACTTGCACTCAGTCATACAAAATCTCTCTAGAACAGTCATGATATACTTACTCTGACTGAGCCAAAGTTTTCTATTCTTCATGTCCCTGATTATTTCCATTCCCAGAATATACCCTGCTACACCAAGATCTTTCATTTCGAACTTTGCAGACAACTGAGACTTAAGATAAAAAATCATTAGCTTACTATTGCCTATGAACAACATATCATCAACATAGAGTGCAATAATAATGATTTGATCACTTTCAGCTTTGTAATACACACAGTGATCACATTTTGATCTTACAAATCCCAATGACAAAACAAACGTGTTAAACTTTTGGTACCACATTCTAGGAGACTGTTTTAAACCATATAGAGATTTCTTTAACTTGCAAACCAGTCTTTCTTTACCTTTTTCCACAAAGTGTCTGGCCAAAGTATATAAATTCTTTCTTCTTCAAGATCACCATGAAGAAATGCTATCTTCACATCCATTTGTTCAATTTCTAAGTCATACGTTGTTGCAAGTGACAAAAGAATTCTAATATATGTCAAATTAGCCACAGGAGAAAAGATTCTTCCATAATCAATTCCCTCTACCTAGGAATAACCTTTTGCAAACTGTCTTGCTTTATATTTCTCCACACTCAACGCCCGTGACCTATTTTCCTTTTGTGCTTCCATTTGGTAAAATTTCACAACTTTTTCTTCTCGCCACTTTTTTTAGGCAATGCACCAAAACCTGTAATATTCTCTTTTCTAATGATGCTATTTCTTTTTATTCAGGATTCCAACCAAGAGTTTGAATCGCATATTTTAAGTGCCCCTTTCACAGCCCTAGGTTCATCACAAGGTAACAAAGCATAAAGTAATGGGGTGCAGATTCTGTATTAAAGAAAACCCATACCTATCAAGTTGTTTTCTTTCATGAGTTGACCTCCTCACATGTTGAGGCTGAGGTGGTTCTTCATCTTCTTCAGAACTTTCAGAGCTACTTGAGCTTTCCTCAGTATCAGGTACATTTTGATTTTTCAATTCCCCTTTATCTGGAGTCGAAGGAATTTCTGCTACATCCTTTTCATTTTCTGATTTCTTCTCTGACCGCAGATCCAAAGTAGAAGGTTTCAGCTCACAAAAGATAACACTTCTACTGTGCAAAACCTTCTCAGTCTCAGGATTCCAAAGCTTGTATCCTTTTATGCCAGCACTATAGCCTATAAATATACACTTTACAGCTTTGTTTTCCAACTTGGATATTTTTTCAAATGGCACATATGCATATGCCTCACAACCAAAGACACGAATATGTCTAAGAGAGGGCTTCTTTTCAGACCATGCTTCCAAAGGTGTCTTCTCAACAAGAGCAGAGTTAGTAGAGCGACTTACCAAGTAACATGCTATAGAGACTGCTTCAGCCTAGAACTTCTCCTCCAAGCCAACACTGCTTAGCATACTTCGTGCTCTTTCCATTATTGTCCTGTTGAACCTTTCAACAACTCCATTTTTTTGTGGAGTGTAAGGTGTAGTCTTGTGTCTTTTGATCCCATGATCTTTACAGTACCTTTCTAATTCATTTGAACATAACTCACTACCATTGTCAGTCCTTAAACATTTTATTTTTCTACCAGTCTGATTTTCTACAAGGTTTTTAAGTTCCTTAAATCGACTGAACACTTCTGATTTACTTTTCAAAAAATATACAAATGCTCTTCTTGAATAATCATCAATAAACGACACATAGTATCTTGATTTAGACAAATAAGGAACGTCTACTAGACCAAACACATCCGAATGAATATAATCTAACAAACGAAAAGATTTATGAGGATTGGAATAAAATGAAACACGGCGCTGCTTTCTATATATACAGTGTTCATAGAATTCAAATCAAGGTTACAATCTTCAAGCCCTTCTACTAGGTTTTTATTTTTCCAGGTTTTTAAACCTTTCTCACCAATGTGGCCAAGCCTATGATGCCAGAGCATAGTCTTCTCTACTGGAAGTTTAATCTCCATGGAGTTTACACCATCAAGAACATTTTCATTCTTTTCATGAGTGTCACAGACCCTCTAGTCATCTTGCAGCCGTTTCTAGAGAACATGACTTGCACTCTGATATCATTCAACTTACTTACAAAAAGTAGATTTCGAGCCAGACCTAGTATATGCATCACATCATTGATTTCCTTCACTCTTCCATTAGGGAATTAAATTCTGACTCTTCCACGACCAACAATTTCCAAAGATGAATCACTTGCCAAGTAGACCTTTCCACCATTGTATTCTTCATACTTCGTGAACCATTCTCTATGAGATGTCATGTGGAAAGATGCTCAAGAATCAATCAGCCATACATCATCTGATGCCCGTGTAGCCAAGGCTGCAATGAAGGCATCTGCATCACTATGAGAAGAATCATTTCCAGAAGAGTTCTTCTTCTTCTTTTTCTACTCCTTGCAGTCCTTTCAGACATGACCAGGTTGCCCACAGTTCCAGTACTTCACCTTGGACTTCTTGCCGGGGAGACTTTGATCTCCCTTGATTTGATTTGGACTTCTTGTCCTTCTTCTTGCCTTTCTCCCTTTGGTCTACTCGGTGACTGAGCCTCCTTTGCCATCTCGAGAAGATTTCTTCTCATTTCTTCGATAGCAGGAGAAGCTGACAACATCTTCCATCTTGAATGTGGATGTTGTACTCCCCAGTAGCCATCACGGATGATCCAAGAATCGGTGAGAACACAACAACAACATGCAATGATCTTCATCTTCAATCTTTACACCAACAGATGTCAGCTCAGCAATCAACATGTTGAAAGCATTTAAGTGATTAGCAATAGACCCTCCTTCCTGCATTCTCAAAGAGTACAGCTTCTTCCTCAAGAACAACTTGTTGGCCAAGGACTTGCCTTGGTAAATAGATGCTAATCTTTTCCACAAGGAAGATGCAGTCTTTTCTTCATGCACGTTCAGAAGAACAAAGTCTACCAAACAGAGCCTTATCATCCCTTTAGACTTTCTATCTGCCAGGTCCCAATCCTCTTGCTTCATGCCTTGAGGCATTGTTCTAGACAAAACAGTCCAAAGATCTCATCAACTAACATATCTTCCATTTTGAGTTTCCACAACTCAAAATTGCTTCCATTGAATTTCTCTATTTCCATCCTTCTGGATGTGCTCGCCATCACAATCTGTAATTAAATTATCAGATCTCTACAAAACTCCCACTGGAAAAGGATTGACACAAAAAACCCAACCCACTCACAAGGACAACACAACTGGCTAGGCTCTTATACCACTTGTAAGGAAAGCAAAGGTGCAGAAACAACTTTCCTAATGTCACATCCACAGGGAAGTAAGCAGACAATACTTTTAATTTTTTCCTAATTACAATTCAATTAAGATACACATGAAAGATTTGCAGAAACAGAGAAAATACTCAAAGACAATGAACAACAGATTTACGTGGGAAACCCTTTCGGGAAAAAACCCACCACACCAAGCTAAATCTCTTTGTATTACAGTAACACCAAAATTACATACAATCAGAAATACAACTCTCTGGTATTTTACTGTAGCTTCATTCACTGTTCATCAGTTACAAAAAATGCTCTCTCAACAAAATGACTCAACTCATCCGCATTCTCAAATCAAAATCGATCTACTTTTATTCTATTCACATTCTGATTTTGTCTTCTGTGCATCCTTATTCGCCATTGCCAATCATAGACAGTTTCCATCGAGCAGATGATTTTTCCTTGCATGCAGTTTTTCCAGCGTTGCAATAGTTACAAAAAATCCAACCGTCATCCGTTTGAAAATTGCTTCCTCTAATTGGTCCAACATGATGCTACATAGGATGGTCACATGGTCAAATGGTGTTCAAACTTTGTTGGCATATCGGTGAGACACTAACAGTGTCTCCCCGATGCCACAAAGTATTCGCTATCGATATCAGTTCCCCAACAGTCGACAAGAGAATTCTCATTCGACAAGACTCATACCGAAAACCATAAGTCATATCAAACTCAGAGAGACCATTGGCAAGACATACCGATCTCGCCAAGACCTCATATCAAAGTCTTTGAGTTATGCCGTCATGTGTTTTCCTTTCGGCATGACAATCGCTTTTCGGTGAGACTCATATTGAAGTCACAAGTCACAACGATGAGTTATACTATCGGCAAGACATACTGATCTCGCCAAGACTTTCCATCGACCACTTCTTGCTACACCGAAGCCTTACTATATCGGCAAGACATACCGATCTTTGCCAAGACCTTACACCGAGGTCTTAAGTCACCCTGAGCGCTGCATTCACCAGTCGGCAAGACTTATGTCTTTTGCCAAGACCACATACTGAACGCCCATGTCTTGCCGAGTCGGCAAGACACTTGACTTCTCCAAGACGTTTCACTGGGCGCCGAGAGCTACACAGACGACAATCGGTGTGACTTATCTAAGTCACCAAGACTTCATGACGAAGTCTTTTGTTACCGCGAAGACACCATGAGAATACTCCTATTGGCATGACCTAGCTTCATCGTTGAGACATCTCCCCGTGACCTTTATGTTACCCTGATAGCTTTAAGCTATTGGTGAGACATTCACCATTCGCTGGGACATCTCACCGAAGCCCTAGAGATAGCTTAATAAGATCAACTATTGCCCAGAGTTCTACCGATTGCCAAAAGGTCATGCCAAACACAGAATGTCACAGTGATAGACTTGTCGAAAAGACTTCAACCCTATCACAGCGATAGGAACATTTTAAGAGCTTTAGAATAGTTAGTCGCCCATACATGAACAATGTCACAGTGACTTTTCCCTTCAGGAGTTCCATGTCAGTAAGGATTGAGGCACATATTCCAAAAATTCTACTTTTCAAAAACTCAATGTTAGTATCTCTAGAAGTAGTAACACCAAGGGCCTTATCAGCATCATCTCGAGTATCCAACCCAACCGCCTCAAGAGCCTCCTCCCCATCCGCTTCTTCCTCATCCTTGTTTTCCTCCTGTTCCTCCAATTCATATTCTTCCATCTCATTTTCAAAGTCCTCACATTCCATTCCCTCACTGTCCTCTTCCATTTGAGGTTCAAATTCTTCAATAGTAAGTGGCTCCTCTTCCTCTTCCACAATAACTTTCTTTTTGCATTTAACTTTTTTTGTCAGAGGAGGCCACCTTAGCCAGTCTTGCCAATCTTCGACCTCCTCTAAAATTACCCCCTTCCCTTCTTCCATCTCCTCCTTTTGAAGATATTCAAAGTCTTCAAAATGGTGATAACATTACCCAACTTCAAATTTTGTTGGTTTTTGTTTAGTTTTTTAGCTTTAGGGGGTTCCAGTAAAAGAATGGAATGCTTTATTTTCTTTGGAGTGGCTTTAAGCAGTTCTAGCTCAAGGGAGTTGTCATCAAGGAAAATCTTGGAATTAGAGGCAAAAATTTTGGAATGAGGGTTAGGGTTTAAAGCAACATTCGAGGGGGTGCCCTCTGAACATTCAATCCTAGGAGCGAAGAGCTTAGGTTTAGACACAGGGATAGGCTTCTCGTTAGCCATATGAATAACATCAACCTCATCATGATTTTTGGGAGGGTCATCCTACCTAATAATCAAGGGGTTACCATGAGGATTATTAGCAAGGACAAACTTATACAAAGCCAATATAGGCCCCTAGTGTAGAGGGGGAGAGGCACCATTCTCTACATTCTATTTCAAGGAAGAAAGCAGATAAAAGGGTAGATTTATCCTATCATTATGCCTAATATGGTTCAAAATGAGAAAATGATAGGGATGAATAGTCATATTCCTTCCTTCTAAGGTAAAATAACACATTACAAATATACTAACCATGGTGAACGATGAATGAAGATCAAGATGAGTATAACCATTTTGAAACCTAGTCAACACCTCCCCTTTGTGCAAGAATTTGTCCACAAAACCTTGATATTCACCACCGCTTTTTTCACCACTTTTTTTCCTTCATTAGCCAAGCTGGCTCCGGCTATTAACTAATCCATCACTTCATACTTCACCACTCCTATAGTCACATGAAATTTCTTTCAAGAGTTAGTAAAATTTGAGGTCAACCTCTCATTATACCCTCACATTACTTCAAAGAAAGAATCCATGCCAACAACTATGAACATTCTCTAGAGATCAACATTTTGTTAAGGGAATCACAATTGGGGGGTTCTGTTTGCTTCCCTGGACCTCCCATTTTAGACTTGTGAATATTTTGCAGACCCTTCTTCAAGTTAGGTGGTTATTTGTCATCAGACTGGTCTCACATGTTTTTCAGAACCAGATACGGTACCAGAGTTACCATTAAATCAGAGCCATTAGCTAAAGACCATATTGAACCTTATGTTCTAAACCCCATAAACACAAACCTAGCTTTCCATGATCAGGAGGATCAATCCGTGACTCTCGACCCCATTGTACCTATAGAAGGCATACCAGACATAAATCTAGATGAGTGGGCAGCCGAGAATCACGAGATTGATCCGTTCAATCTCATAGACGAAGTAGGTTTTGGCGTTTATATGATTCGAGAGCCTGATGCAGTTATTCCAAATCTGGTCAAGGAAGAAAAACAACAAGTACAATAGTTTGGACATCTTTGGAAGCTTTATTTTGACGGTTCTAGGAGTAAAATTGGTGCTGGTGGAGGAGCTGTTCTGATTTCACCTGAAGGAGACATGTATTATTCAGCGTTTAGATTTGCTTTCAGCTGTTCTAACAATGTTGCTGAATATGAAGCATTAATACATGGCTTAGAATGGGCCAGAAAAAGAAAGATTAAGTGCTTGCAGGTATTTGGCGATTCAGAATTAATAGCAAATCAAGTCATAAATCTGAATTTAACAAAGAATGATTTGCTAAAATTGTACAAACATCATGTTTGGGACCTAATTGAGGAGTTTGATGCATTTAATCTGCAATCAGTGCGCAGACTTTAGAATAAGCAAGCTGATAAACTTGCTGCTCTAGGGTCACAGTTCGACATTCCAGCTGAAATTCACAATGTGGAGGTACAACCGTACGTGAAGGTAGTTGTTAGACCTTTAGTACCTGATAATAACATAAGTTGGCATATTTTTGATAGTGATGAACAAATATGCCATTTTCTAATGGAGGAGGCAGAGTTTTCTGCTGGAAACTAGTGCAAGTTTGATCAACAATATGGTGATCAAATCATGTAGTTAAAATCCAATAAATTGCCGAAAGGTTTGGTGACTCTTGAGTCAATTTTCAACACTGGTGACCAGGTTAGGAAAGACAAATCCGATATCACAGTGAAGCAAGAACATTATGAACAGATAGAAATATTCAAAGACAAGCTCCTTAAGCTTGGGAAGATCTGCACAAAGGAGGAGCAGCAAGCATTTATCTTACTTTGTCAAGAATTCAGCGACATATTCGCTTGGCAGTATGGGGATTTGAAGGGTTTTAATCCCGAATTAGCTCAGCATACAATTGAGCTCGAACCAAATGCAAAACCGGTAAGACAAAAGCAGAGGCCTCTGAACCCGAAGTTAGAACAACTGATGAAAACATAATTAAACAAGTTGATCGAAGGTAGCATAATATTTCCAATCAAGCACACTTCTTGGGTGTCAAATTTGGTGCCTGTCAGAAGAAAGAGTGGAGAATAAGGTTGTGCGTTGATTTCCGTGATCTAAACAGAGCTTCACTCAAAGATCACTACCCGTTGCCTTCAATGGAACAAATATTGCAAGTTGTTTTAGGATCAAAAAGGTTTTCATTGCTGGATGGGTATTCAGGTTACAATCAGATTTTGGTTAAGGAAGAAGATCAGTATAAAACAGCTTTTACCACCAAGTGGGGTACGATGGCTTACAGAAAGATGCCATTTGGACTGTCAAACGCCGGAGCCACCTTTCAGAGAGCGATGGACATGGCTCTCCAAGGTTTGATTAACAAATTTGTTCTTGTTTACCTAGATGACATTACTGTTTTTTCACGTAATGCTGATGATCATTCCAGTCATCTTAGACAGATTTTTGAAAGGTGCAGAGAATATGGAATCTCCTTGAATCCGAAGAAGAGTATTTTTTCTGTACATGAAGGTAAGCTTCTGGGTTATATCGTTTCAAAAGATGGCATTTCTATTGACCCAAAATGCATTGTAGCCATTCTGGCCTTACCGCTGCCCGCTCACAAAAAGGGTTTGCAAAGCTTCTTGGGCATAATTAACTTTGTAAGGAGGTTCATTCCTAATGTTGCGGCGTTGTTACAGCCATTGACAGCCATGCTGAAGAAAAATATTCAATTCAGCTGGTCAAAAGAGGGAAAGAGCAGTTTTGAACAGATTAAGGAGGCACTTGCAGCAACCCCTACTCTTATAAATCCTGATTTTGAAAAGGATTTCATCCTGTATGCATTCGGAGGAGTAGATACCATCTCCGCAATGCTCTGTCAACAAAATAATGAAGGTATGGAACAACCCATAGCTTTTTTCAGTCAAGTCTTGCATGACTATGAAACAAGATATTCATTCGTTGAGAGGCATGTACTTGCT
>VDFB02281492.1:537158618-537240253 GCA_007258455.2 Sequoia sempervirens | reverse complement strand
TCTAGTCCCAGTTGGGACACGTCTCCTTCTCCCATTAAATCTAGGCTCCTCCAAGTGTCATCATCAAGACCTTTAAGGAATAGGGTCTTCAAAATATCAAAACTTATAACTTCTCCACCACATCATTTAGATAAGAAGATAAACCTATCTAGGTAATCCTCTAAACTTTCATCCTCATTTTTCCTTACTTTGAATAGATCTTCTTTCCTATCGCTAACCCTATAGTAACTTTGGTACTTCTCCAAAAAGGAAAACTCCATTTCATCCTAGGAGGTTATCGGCTAAGAAGCTAATCCCATAAACCCCTACATAGCTAATTCTTTCATAGTGGAAGGGAAAAGCTTTAGTTTTTTATTATCATTCTTGTAGTCATATGTCTGACACAAGAATTTAAACTCAAATATAAAATAATCAGGGTCCTCAGTAGACAAACCCTGGAAGGTTGGAAAGAAGGTCAGTGAGATATTTTTCATTGTCGTATCGTCATCTGCATCAATAGCAATAGGATAAGTGAATGTGTGTGGTGGTGGAGGGTTATCATTGTTGTTGGAAGCATTTCTACAGTCACCCATGATGTTGAAGAGAATATGACTCTCATCCAAAGTTTGCTCAATTGGGCAAGGTTCGAGAGTTTACAAAGGAATATACTCCTCTACAATTATATGTTCTCTTTCTGGGGTATGTGGGAAGGTCTCAGGTTGACCCTGTTTAGTCAATTCCTTAGTAAGTTCTTGATTTGAGTTGCCTTCCTCCCTACTTGTTGTCGGTATGTCGACTGGGGGGTTTTTGGTATGAATCTTCTATGGGGGCCTCGTTTCCTGACCATGCAAAAAAGAATCCAAAGGACTATTTCTATCCCTAAAAGAGGTATTCAATATATCTCCTACTAACACTAGAAAAAGGGCTTCCCCAACAATAGCGCAAAAAAGTGATAGGTTTTCATCAGGTCCAAACACTTTAGTTAATAAACACATTAATATATTGACCGGGTAGTGTCCAGAGGCTGTATGCAATAGGAGACATCTCAACTATCTCTCTCTTAGGTTTTCTAAATACCAAACAGATAAATAAAACTCTAAACTAAAGAGCCTCTAAACTTAGAAAGCAGGAAATCATCTATCTAGAAAGCTAGAAATAATTAAACAGAAAGCAAAAAAACTATGAATTTGAAAAGCATCACCACTAAGCTAGAAAGCATGGAAATGATTAAACTAAAGAATGTATAAATTGTTGAAGAAGTGAAACTTGTAAAGAGACTAGGAAACATTTATCTAGTACAAAAGATAACAATCCAAACAACTTAGCATGAAATGATTTAACAATTTGAAACAACTAAAGGAAGGTGCTCCAGAACTTTAGATACTAAATTAAAAGACTACGAACTTAGCTACAAGTTGCAGGATTGACACTGACAGCATGACACACACATATGAAAATGAATTCCAATTTCAACTTTTACTTACTAAAAGAAAGTACAGAATAAGAAGTAAAATACTTATCTATCTATCTATAACCCTCCAGTGGCCAGCTCTCGGGTGTTTCTACAACTATCTCAGATCACATGCACTAGTAATCTCCAAGTTACTTCATTCAAAGGACTTCATTCACATTGCTCGGTAATTCAAAGAGTGGCAGGAAAACTCATTTTTATTCATATGGTAGTTGTACTCAAAAAGACATATTGGCAGCATAATGATATTCTTATGTATTCATCATTTTCAACAATTACTTATTTATATGAAAGTGGTTAACAAAATAGCAATGTTCCAATGGTTGCTCATGCTTTGCAACAACAACAACAAAAAATACCACAAACTCCAATGAATGTTAGACAATCTTCAAGGATAAGTAGACCTCTAGAAATAATTTCTCCCTCTTTGTATTCTATTTTATTAACTGATGTTGGTGAACCAGAATGTTATGATGAAACTATGTAGGTGGATACCAAGGTTCAGTGGGAGCACAGAATGGAAGAAGAAATGGACTCCTTACTGAAAAATCAGACTTGGGAATTATGCAAGTTGCCTGCAAGTAAAAAGGATTTACCAAACAAATGGTTTTATAGGATAAAAGAGGAGGATGGAGGTAAGAAAATATTTAAAGCCAAATTAGTTGTAAAGGGATTTGCACAAAATAGGGTATTGATTTTGACGAAAACTTATCTCCAGTTGTTAAAATGACTTCTATTCATATTGTTTTAAGTATTGTGGCTGCTAAAGATTTGCATTTAGAATAGCTTGATGTTACAACAACCTTTCTCCATGGTGATTTGGAAGAGGAAATATACATGGAATAGCCACAAGGATTTGAGGTCAAAGGTTAGGAGAAATTGGTGTGCAGATTGAAGAAAAGTTTGTATGGCTTGAAGCAAGCACCTCGACAATGGTATATTAAATTTGATAGCTTTATGGTTGAGCATGGCTACAGTAGATGTAATTCAGACCATTGTGTTTATTTTAAGAGGTTGGATGATGATAACTACATTCTTTTATGTTTATATGTTGATGATATGCTTGTAGTGGGGTAAAACATGGATCACATAAAGGAGTTGAAACAAAAGTTAGAAAATTCATTTGCTATGAAGGATTTGGGGGCAGCAAAGCAAATCCTTGGTATGAAGATTACAAGAGATAGGAAAAATAGAAAGTTGTTTTTATCTCAAGCTAATTATGTTGAAAAAGTGTTGTAGAGATTTCATATGGAGAATGCAAAAGCTATCAACACACCTTTACCTAGTCATGTTAAATTGACTAAGGATATGTGTCCAAAGACGCAAGAGGAGGAAGAAAAAATGTCCAAGGTACCATATGCTTCAACTATAGGTAGTTTAATGTATGCCATGGTATGCACAAGACCAAATATTGCACATGTTGTAGGAGTTGTGAGCAGGTATATGAGTCATCCTGGTGTTGAGCATTAGAATGCAGTAAAATGGATTCTCAGGTACTTGAGAGGTACTTCCAATAATTTTTTATGTTTTGGGGGCTCTAATACTAATTTAAAAGGCTATGTTGACTCAAATTTGGTAGGGGATATTTATACCAGGCAGAGTACCATAAGTTATGTATTTATAGTTGGTGGGACAACAATGAGCTGAATTTCTCGGTTGGAAAAGGTGGTTGCTTTATCCACCACGGAGGCAAAGTATGTTGTTGCAACAAAGGTGGCAAAGGAGATGATATGGCTACAACTTTTCATGGAAGAGTTGGGAAAACAACAGGCTAAAAATTACTTGTTTACAGATAGCCAAAGTGCTATACATCTTGCAAAGAATTATACCTTGCACTCTAAAACCAAACACATATAGTTGAGATATCATTTCATTCGGTCAGTGTTGGAGGATGGACAGGTCAAGTTGGAAAAGATACATACAGATGCCAATCCCATAGATATGTTTATGAAGGCAGTGACAAGGGAGAAGTTGAGATCCTCTTCAGCTTTGGTTGGCCTTCAAGGTTGACTTCAAGTATAATAGAGCAGCAAGGTCCAAGGTGGTTCTTTCCAGTGGGAGTTGTAAGTGCAATGGTGTCGTCTAGGATCAACCTCCAAGTGGGAGATTGTTTGGTGTGGATCACCAAAAAAGAAAAAAAAACTGATTTTGTAAAACCTTAATTCTGGAAGCTTCTAAAAAGCTTGTTATAAGAGGTTGGGATGAGAGTTATAGTATGATAAAAAAGGCGTTTATTCCCAAGATTGTAATAAGTTTTGCACTGGATAATAAAATCATTGGATGGTTGTGGTTTTGTGGATGTATCCTAGATTGGGTGAACCACATTAAATTCTCTGTGTTAATTTTTTTGTGTTTGTTTTATTCCTCTATTTTATTGATCAAATTTGCCTTTAATTGTTAGATATCTTCCTTCTAACCCTAACAATTAATTGGTAGGGTAAATTGGGCTGAAAATTATAGGTTTGTATATTGATTCCATTATACTCATGAGGTTATTTTTACCTCATCATCGTAGAAACTGCCTTGCACACGAGCCCAAGCACCGGTGAAAGGCTCTCATGGCTAAGCAAGTCGCCTTACATAGTAAGGAAGAGGATACGACCGCCCTTGTATCAAGGCCTCCTTCAACATCCTCCTCTCTCCTCCCCTTTGCTTTCATTCAAACTAACTTTATATTGCTTTCAGCTTTTGTTGTGAGTACGAATGTGCCTAACCCTAAAAAGTTATAGGTGTTAATCGCTCCTTCAGTGGAGCCGCCTTTGTTGATGTCCCTTCTAGATGTCCCACCTTTCCCAAAACCTGTAGATATGATGAACACTTCGGTGGTATCTACTACGGTTTTCTCTTCCTCCTCTTCCTCTACACCTCTTTCCTTGTTTGAGGGGAGTTCACATCCCCTGATGGAGAAGAAGGTAGAGAGTGCTCCTTCTAGCAGCGGAGGATGTAAGAAGAGCCCACCTTCTCTAAAAGGCGGTCCCGCGCTGACTTGTTATGTCTTAGTGATGGAACTAGTCCTAGCTTCTCATGAGTTCATCACTTCTCCCAAATCACTCAGTGAGCCTAGCGGTGAATCTTATGCACAACCTTCCCCATTTTTTGAGGTAAAACATGGCACTCCCATAGAGTGCATGTTTAACTCTCTGGATGAGGTTTCAACCTTATCAATGATCTTCATGAAATCGTTGACCTTAGCTCCATAAGAACTTGGTGGAGAGGACCTTGTGGGGCCCTCTTCCTTAGCCCTTGTTGTGGGAGGGTCGAAAAATCCTCCTCTTAACATTCTACCACTGCATGCTTGTCCTCCTTCCCCCTACGATGACCTAGAGTGGGAAGCGAATGACCTCTTAGTTGATCAGTGTTAGGAGAAGGCCTCTTCTTTATCTTTAGAATAGATGTGTGTGTGTGTGTGTTGTGATGTGTTCCCTCATGATCGTACTATGTGTACCTAGATGACCCTTGTCACCCTTGTTGGTGCTTGGATACAGGCATGGTTTTTGTGTCGTAAACCTTCTTCTATTTGCATCATCATTCTTCCATGTTTGTGACTTGATTTTTGATAAATTGGGGACGATGCAAAGCATTGTGGGCATTTAGGCTTCCCTTCCATGTTGACCCAATTTTTTATCAGGCTACCCCTATGCCATGTGTTTATGTTCTTTTTTAGCTTTTCCTTTATCTTTCTCTCTTCTTTTTCTTAAGTTGTCCCTCTCATGTGTGACAACGCCATTTCTATAACACTTTGATTTTTAGAAAATTCATTCATGGCCAATGAATCTTTTCTTGAGAATCTTCACAAAATTCTTTGCAAGAATCGCATTCTCGACTTGAAACCCTAACGGAACGTGTTTCCTTCATCATGAGTACGTAAAGAAAGAACTTAAGAACCTTCCCTTCGAGGTGGGAGCAGCTTTGACATTCCTCTCATGTGGGGGCATTTTCTTCATTTCGAATTCCTTGATGAAGTGAACATCTTTCAAAAGGATTCCTTGATGATGAATCGATTCAAGAAAGAAACATTTCTTTCATAATTTTGAATAGCGCGTCCCTAGAGTGGACCCCTTTCTTCACACTGAGCTCCCAAGGGACCCCTTTGAAATTTTTCCAACTTGTTGATGGTCTGCGAGACTATCCACTTACTTGCCTACGTGGTTTCTTTCTAACATGTTCTATCGGTGGATAAACATGTCGCTTTACAGGTGCGCTTGTGAAGCAACTTTCTAACTCTGCAAAGTCCCCTTTCCATGAGTTTCCTCCATGTGAGAGATCTTGGGGGATACCTCCCTGTAGGTCTACAGTTCTGTAGGATTCTTCTTCTGAGATTCCTCCATGTGATAGATCTTGGGGGTCACTCCCTTATAGGTATGCGGGTCTGTAGGGTGCTTTCTTTAGGTTTCCTCCATGTGAGAGATCTTGGGGGATACCCCCCTACAGGTCTATGGGTATGTAGGGAACTTTCCTAGGTTTCCTTCATGTGAGAGATCTTGGAGAAAACCTTCCCTGCAGGTCTGTAGGGAACTTTCCTGGCTTCCTCCATGTGAGAGATCTTGGGGGATGCTTCCTTGCAGGTCTACAAGTTTGTGAGGCACTTTTTTGGGTATCCTTCATGTGATAAATATTGGAGGACACCTTCATTGCAGGTCTACGGGCCTATGAGGCACTTTCTTCTTAGGGCTTCCTTCATGTGAGAGATCTTGGGGGTCACCTCCTTGCAGATATGTGGACTTGTAAGACGCTTTCATTCTATAGCTTCATAGTTATGCGGGGCTATGGAGTCCTTTACTTGTCCTGTGCTCTCGAGTTCGCCAGATTGTAGTCTACTTCCTCGATGGTTCAAGTATACATTTCTAACTTTACTACCTTTCCGATCTACTTTACCAAAGCACTCCTTAGTATTCGTGCTTGCTAAAGTGGGGGAAAAATGTATAGGAGTGAATTTGCACCCCTTACGAAAATTCCCTTTTTACATTTCCTCACCTTAGAAAACAAAATATGAAGGTGAAAATCCACATCAATCTACTTCCTTTGTTCCACTCAGAATTTTTTTTGTGCATTGGCAGAAGAATAATTGTCAGGGATGCCCGCACGGTGCGTAGACGTCGGCGCGGTGCACTTACGTCCCTGACGGATTCCTGCATCTAAAGTTGGCAAAGGCGTTACACTTCCCATTGGGGTCAATTTGTAATGCCCCTCTTTGACCAACTAACCTGAATATGGTTGTTTTTCTCATCCCACCTTCAAAAAGACTCTTCATTCCTTCATTTCATCCTCTAGAAAGCTCTCTACACAATCTTCTAAGCATTCTACACAATCTTTCTCGCATTCAAAGCTTTCAAGCAGCACTTTGGCACTCCATAGTAGCAACAACAACACTCCATCAACTCCGTAGAGCAAGTGTGGAACAACACCATTGTAGCAGGGGCTTGAGTCCTCTCATTTTCTCCTCCATTAGCTAGTGAGCTCTTGGTGGAGGTGGTAAGAATTTTCACTCCTCTCCTCTACAATTTGGTTGAATATCACATTACTATTTTGTAGTGTTTATTGTGTTCTTTACTTTCATTCTTCTTTTATCATACTTTTCTCCATTGTTGCTATCTTGGTTGTCTGTGGAGGTGGAAACACCAAAGTGGGGGCTTGACTAAAGCAAACCCCTATACAGCTCCCCAACAATTTTCCTCCTTCTTATGTGTAGGTGGACGTGCAGTTGGAGCTAGTTGGCGAACAGGCTCTTTTTTGAGATCATCTTTGTCACCCTAGCCTTAATATACTTACTTTATCATATTCGCTTATATATCTCTTACTTTATAATTCTATTTTGTTCCCTTAAAAATCACTAGCTAGGTTGTCAGCTCGTTTTCAAGCAGTTCCCATTGTACTTTCAGTCCTCTAGTCGTACGGACACCAGATCACCTGAGAGATGCCAGTGCACCGCATTACCATCCCAGAACCACACTTTTGTCCTTGGGTAGAGAGCTACCTGAGGCAGAGTGTTGAACTCGAAAACTGGCTCACCTATCCACATCCTAAGTTTTGGGTCTACAGACTAATTGAAGGACCATATAGTCCTCATCATTCTCGTCCCTCATTTCAAAACATTCCTTTAGAGTGAGGTAAGTTAGGGAAGCCTTCCACTCTTTTCTCTCTATCACCTAGGGCCTTGAACATGGTTAGTCCCCCTCCCTTACACATAGTAATATTCTTTTCATTTTATATGAGCTTCAAACCAGTGAGGGTTTTAAAAGAATGAAAACTCGTGATTACATTTTTTTGTTCTTTACATTATGGGTTTTAAAACCCTAGGTCGTGGCTCCTCCATTATTGTATTTCTTGTTTTGGGTCTTTTGTGTATTTCCATCATTAATCTCTTATATATAGCAAGGTTTCCTTGTTATAATATCATGGGATTCTCTGTTGAATAACACTACATAATAGCTTGGCATGGTAGACACTTTAATTTAGATGGAAGCTCAGTGATTTCTATGTGGTTTCTATTGTAATCATATTGTGCTCAAATTAGGTATAGCATTGCATAAACTGTCTTATCATTGTCTTTGTGATTGTGTTGTTTCTTTTTTTTTAAGTCAGTAGCAGATGCATCTTTTTATATTCACTAGTACATTTGGCATGCCCTATTATCAAGTTATTTGGCATGAAACCCCTATGCCTTAACATTTCTCATTGAAACTTGTGAATTCTATTACACTTTTCAATGAGATTACACCCTTTATGACTACACAGTCTCACTTTTGATAATCACTATCATCTTATCACAAGATTGTGCTCTACAATCATCTCCTATATCAAGGAAGTTTATATAATTTTGATTGATCATATCATAACTGACTGAAAACTTGGATCACTATAACATGTTTGGTCAATATTTAAATAACCCAAGGCAACCTCAGTTTTTTCTATAAATGATACTTCACTATCATGGAATGAGAGTACCCTCATTGATTAGGGTCACAATTATGAATTTAAGGTTTTCATTTCACACCTGGCTACTATCTTGGCTGATACCTTGAAACTTTCCTACTTCAATGATCCTTTTCCCCTTTCCCATAATTACTTTGTCTCTAAAATAGATACACCCTTGTTTGTTATCTTAGCAATGTTATTATTTATGGTATATGAAGTACAAGCCTGCATACTGCCTTTATCTCTTTCCTTGTGACCTACAAGTATGCATCATGTAGAATGGGCCCTCATTATGCATATTCATCATGATGATTGTATCCTCAAAAAGAAACCTGCCCACTATTTCTATAGTTGTTTGTTGCTAAGTAAATGTGTCTGTATTGCTCATGTTGTTTTGGCCAAGACCTTTAATATCCCATTGGTATCTATTTCAAACTCACTTCCACTCTTTCCTGGCACCTTTGGAGTATGGAACCCTATACATTTCCTATTTTTTTTAACATTACTTGTTGAAGCAATGCCATCACTTAAATGGAAACCACCTTCAATAACTGTCCCGATACATTTCATGGATAGGCTCCATTGCACTTTTGATTTGATAGTCATGTATGGACAATGTGTTTTGTCACTTTACAATTTTTTCTTCAAACTGAAAAATGCTTTCATTGAAATTGTTGATTTATCTATTGCTTATCTTATATCCCTCTCAAGATTTAGAGGGAAACATGTTGGGCTCAACCCTTGTGGGAACCACATTTTTCTCCACATGCTAAAATGTTAAAAGAGATGAAACATGAAATGATGAACCTGTTCCTGCACAATGAGAAAACTATAGATAAAACAGTGAATTTCAATGCTCTTCCTGATGATTTGACTCTCATTTGATGATCTAATTTGGCTCTTTTTCATTTATCTGATAATGGCTCAATTGATTGAATGCATCATAGTTGTAAGTTATATTTTTGTTGATGAAATATATGATGTTATTTCATGTCCCGAGCTCTAACAAAATCTTTCAACCATCTGGAGGTGCATATGGAGATCAAGAACGAGAGGAATTCAAGATAGGAGGATCAAGCTGGAGATAGAAGGACCAACATCTACATTATCCCTTAAGGAAATGATGGATATGATCTCTTCTCAGGTGTTTTTTCTTTACTTAATCTTCAAATGTATAGCTTGCATCCATTGTTGTATTAATTTAATTTAGTCATTCCCACGGCTTGTGTGGGATTTTTAAGCACTCTTTTGATCTCAATGAATGAAACAACAACATTGTATACATTTTCATTATCAAAATGAATGAAATACAACAATGTTATGAAATTTGCATAATCTCTTTCTGTTGTAAATCACTGCATAATAAAAATTGAACTCCACTTGAAACTTCAAATGCAAATGACTAGGATTAGCAGAAATTTAAAGTACCTTTCACCTTAGATGTAACAATTTTTTTAGCTCTACCAAAATGAGTTTTAGGTTAAATTTTGGTAACAGGTATCAAGTTTTTAGGTCCATGTGCCAAGATATGGATACATAGTTGAAGGTTTTTCTTTTAGGTCTTATGTGAAGCTGGCCTAATAAGTTTGATTATATGTGAAGATTAAATATGTATTGTTATCTTATGTGGGATCTATTATAGGTCCATGCTGACCTATCTTAAGTCATTTAAGATTTGAATTGTGGCATGAGATATGTATGAAATTTTTTGAACCAACAAGTTATATGTTAGATTATTTTTGATGTTTTGAGAGAGAAGTGATGATGTGATGCGATTTTGATCAAAGAAATGCAACTTTAAGTTGTGAATGTTGAGTTGAAGATCAGAGTTGTGAAAATGAAGAGCATGGTAGAGTGTTGAATCATAATCAAATAAAGATTGTTATTGAGCTTCAATGGGACTATATTCATGCACATATTAGATGCAATTGTAATAGTTCAAAAATAGGTTGTGAACCACCATCTCTCTTCAATATTTTTGTCTATGGATAGTAAGTCCACCTATAGTGAGTATTTCTGTAAATATACTATAACCAATTATAATATATTGTGAGCTAACCTTCACTGTGGTTTTTCCCATTTTGAGTTTTCCACGTAAAAAATTCGGTGTTCATGTGTTATGTGATTTTGTGAATGTTTCATGCTTTCTTTCCTTATTGCAATTGAATATTCTTTGGTAATTGGATGTTTAATGTTTGAATGGTTTAAGAGAATAATAATTACCCCCCTCTAAGTATTTTGGGTGTTCAACAAGACCTATATACTATAACCTACTAATACTTTTTCAAAGATCAAAAAAAACAAAATTTCTTGTCTAGGGCACCCACGCCCCTAACCAACTAGATTTAGCTCAAATTTCAATGTTAGGTTCTTCTATCTTTGCACTATGATTCTCTGTTATTTGTTATTATGTTTCAGTTCTACAATTTTCTATAATTCCATTAGTTTTTTATAGGTGCACCATTAGCCTAATTCACTATTACATCACACACATCACTTTTAAAGTAGATCCAACCCCGCTACTATAAAAAAGGGGGCCAAGACCTAATCAAACATTATGGCTCTTCTATTGAGGATAGTATCTAAGTGGTCTTTTATGATCATTTTTGTGTCTCTAGATGTTAGATGGCCAAGGTGTGATTTAGACCCTAGATCCCCTTTTTCCCCATCATAGTTGTTATTCAAACTCAAATACCATTGGGATGTTATTGTTGACTATTTATATTTGGGATGAGGTGCCTCATTTATGACCTCACTAAATCATAGATCTAAGTAAAAATTGTTTACCCCTTAAAAAATAAAAATATTATTCCTTGCCTATACAAGTCCCTTAATGGTTCTCTCTTAGCTATGTAATGCAAATAAATCTCATTAACCATCAACAACAACCCTATACTCACAAACTAGGCCAGTCTTGGAATGCCAAACACACTAAAATGTCATCATAGCACTCACTAATTTCATGCATGACAACCTATACATTAAATGAATTTATGCTTCTCTTGATGTTAATCTTATATTTAGGGCCATCCTTTCAAAATATGGCACAATTTGTCCCTTCATAATCACACCATGTCTTTTAGATCACTTGCTCTAAGATGACCGATTAAAATTATCAAAGAAGCTAAATTATCTACTCTTTAATAGCCTTACTTTTAATTAAAGAAAAATCTTCAAGAAGATTCCCCTAACTAAATAAATAGTTTATAAATTTGTTTTGTAACCTTCAATTATTTCATTAATAACAATCTAAGAATCCATGTCATCTTCCATTCATATTTTGTTAACTTAGTAGCATATTTTTTGTATTTAATAAACAAACAGTTTAGGTGATGAATGATAATGCTTACAACAATGATGATCCTCCACTTAAATTGGTATGGGGAGACAAAATTTGTGTCTATTACTATATTCATACCTTGCATGCTATAAAAATCTTCTTTAGAGATCACAATTAAGTTCACAAAGACCTTGGATGCATGTAGGGAAATATAGGTACCTGTGAGATAGGTATCAAACTCTGATATGCTAATCTTATTTTCATGTGATGTTTGTAGTGTTGAGACATTAGATGCTATTTACAAATTTCCCATGCCCCTCTTACCATGGCATACAATTTTTTGGAAGTAAATTGTGCATTCATAGTTTCCTTTTAAAAGAAGTTCTATGTAGTTGTTGGATGCTACACCTTTGAATCAGTTTAAAATTGATAAGATTTTTGATTTATCTGTTCAAATGCCTATGCCCACAATTTCCTCTCTCCAAAATTGTTTATACTATTGGATCTAAAATTTTGCATGTTAATATTTATATACTCATGTTTCACACCTAATATGCTTATATGACTTGATTTAGAGTTGTAGATGTAGGTATCGTCTACATCTATTTTAATACTAACCAAGGAAGAATATATTAACACTATCATGAGTGAACAAGTTCCTATTGACATTGAGATAAATTTTTGAACTATGGAGAGGGTCCATTTCACACTATTACATCCTTAAAGCCTATGGAGGCATCAAAAAAATTATGTTTCACCCTAGAAAAATATTCTTCACAAAATATTATAGAAATTTGTAAAGAAAAAATGAGTACCAAATTTAAAACTAGTTCAAACATAGTACATCTAGTTCATATTGAATTCCTATATGGTTAAGCCTCGCATTACCTTTTCAAAACATTCATGGAACATTAGTTTAGTCTACATACCTAATAATACAATCCTAAATTAAATTTTGAAAGATTAGAGAAGGAAGTTCCACCTAGATTACCATTTCAATCTCCAACAATCTTCTATCATTTTCAAATGATGCACAAAGATCTTTGAATGTATATCAAACAAAAATTCCATCTATCAACTCATATGATAAAGCTTATGGGGACTTAAGTCAACTTCTACACTAATAATCCCACTTCTAAGTAGCGATGGATTGGAATTTGTTGAATCTTTCAATGAGGGATGGACCAACTTATTTATCTTTTTCTTCCTTGTGTTAAGCTAGAAAATAGTGGGAATGATTAGTGATACTATTGTCTATCCACCTTCCAGAATACACATTTAACTATATTTATTAATTAATTGAAAACAAGAATATAATGGATATTTTATTTTCGATTGATTAATAAATATGATCAAATGTACATTCTAGGGGATGCATATAGATGTTTTTGATTAGTGACATGAGAAAATATTGAATTTAATCTAGACATTCTTTAGGTGATTTGGGAGCAACCTCTCATAGAACTCTTAGCACTCGGTGACATGGTGTTAGACTCCTAGATTCATCTACTTAGTTGCCATGTTTGGAGTAAATTGATGCTTAGACAAAGGAATATTTGATAAATTTTTTAAACGTGTGCTATATGCTATTACATGTCTAATACTTAGTTATTATTTATTATTTTCTTATTCATTTTATAAACTTAATTCTTTTTTAACCTAGTCAACACACGAATGCATATATTTTTAAAATAAATAAGACATTGTTTATTAGGAGGTTGTGATAATTAGAACCAATTGTGATGATTAGAGAACAATTTATTTTGTCAAGAGCCTTATGTATCATGCTCATATCAAGAATTTTGATGTTTAATATCATTTATTTAGGAGATGGTAACACAATGTTTTAAAATGTTAACAAGCAAGAATAATGTTATAGATTCCTTCACAAAGCTAGTAAGAACAAAGAGTTTATGTTTTGTGTAAGGACATGAGCCTTAGATCCTATAGATAATTTATTTTATGGCTCCTTTGGATGTCATTACAATCTATAATATCAAGAGGGAGAATGTTAGGGTGTGTGATATTTAATTGTAATCATATGCAATAATGTGACAAGTGAGCCTTAAGGGTCCCCTAGGTCTTGCAATTGGAGTTGAAGGCTTTGATGAATATGACCAAAGGTTGCATAGGGGATTCAAAAGGTAGTTCCCTCAAAAAAATTGTGGTACTTTTTTTCTTCATGTTGTTTTCTTGGCCCATGTTTTTGATACCTATGGTATTTAAAACTAGTTTTTTATGTGTCTATTAATATTCACACATGCACAAGGGGTCTAAGGAGTGGGTGTTATAGATATTTCATAAATACATAGGGGTTATTAGAATTATATTATATTGAAGGGAGAAAGTATGATGCACATGCACTCTTATGCTGAAGATTAATACATACTTGTGTTTTTTATTGATGGTAGAATTTTTTCTACAAGGGTTTATCCGTGTATATCTAGTGTCAAATGTTTATTTAAGTAGTAATGGAAAAATTATCCCTTTTTCCTTATTTTGGGAATAATTAATATTAAAATTAACTTAATGTTGCCTTGATTTAGTGTTGTAATGTGTTTTGCACATTCACATTAAATTTAGGGCCCTTTTAAACTAAATGGAATTAATTGTGCCTTATCTAGGGTGTTGTAAAGTGTACCTTTACACTTTCACACTAATCTAGGTATTTATTAATCAATTGAGGTTAATTTTCCTTAATTGGCCCCTTTAATTCAAATCCAAGCCTAATTAAATGCAAATTCCAATGGATAAAATCTGATATTCATAAATGCCATTACACAACACTTAATTTTAGAATGTGTGTGTTAGGGTAGTGACCTAGGACCCATTCGCCACATGGCGAATGGGTTCTTACTATGTCCTAGGACCCTATTTTTACATAACATTTCACATTTCCTGAAGTTTGTCCTAGTTAAGTGAGCTAGAACCCATTTGCCAGATGGAAAATGGGTCCTCACTTATACCTAGGACCCCTCTTTGAAATATGTTTTTGGTAGTATTTTAGTGATTTCAAATCCAAGATTTGATGTTGTCTTGTGATATTTGAATTTCGGGAATTAATCTTAAGATAAGTATAAATAGAAGGTCATTTCACTATGTTTCATCTAAGCAACCTAGAAAATTGAAGTTATCATAAAAGTACTTTCAAAAGAGCATTATAAAGCATTCAAGAGAAATTTCTAAGGCATTCAAGGGTAGATCATTGAAGATTATTGCAGCAATCAAGATCCATTTCATCATGTCAAAGATTTAATGCATCATGCATGTTGTTGAGCTAATGTGTTTATGTAGCATTCAAGATCCTATTCAAGAATTGTTTATAATCAAGCTCATGATCGAGATCTACATTCATTGAGGCCACTTCATGCTAGTTTGCATATCTACAATCCAAGGTTTCAATTTAGGTGTCGTGAGTTGTGACATTGTATTTGTTCATTCATCATTCCTTTCATGCATTGTTTCATTTACTGGTTTAATTACCAAAATGGGGTTCTACCAAGGAAAACCCCTATTCCCTAACAAAACAACATTTTTCTCTCCTTTGATGTGTGATTGCAGTTTTAGGTTAAAGATCAATTGGAGAGAAAAATTGCAAAAGTTTTCAAAGTTGTCAAAGTTTCTAAGAAAGTTACAAAATCATGGAAACTGAGCTACAAGATTTATTTTTGAGTCTCCAAAAATGCCCAACTAGGATTTGGGAGAGCATACATTGAAGAATAGAACCTAGAAACCATTTTTCCAAAGCCCTAGTCAGAACCCATTTTCCATAGGGCTAATGAATCCTCAATGAAGTCTGAAAAAGCACTTTTTACAATAGGTACATAGCATTTGACCCTCTTAAAACCTGTCTTTTGATTGTTATATCAATTAGGTTTAATTTTTCATACTCATTTACAAATCATAACCCTCATATTGAATGAAATATAGAAGAATAGGAGGTTCATCAATTCATTTTGATCAACACCCACCCTATTTTTCTTTGTTTCAATTTATCATGGTTTTTTTAATTTTATTTCCTTCCATATAATCTCTTAATGAGTAACCTAATGTTGCATTAATAAAAATAGACTTGCATACTCTTTGAAAGGCTAACAATTGTAGCATTTTACCTTGTTTTAACAATAAAATAGCCTAATTATGAGGTAACTCTAAAATTTTGCTTTGCAACTTTTATGCTCGTTGGTTTTTTGAATTTCTTCTGGTTTTTTTGGGACTAATTGATTGATTGATGGGCCGATCAAGCAGAGGGCAGCAAGGATCCCCCATCTAGGAATGTTGTTCCCAAGTATGGTACTATGCCCAGGTTCATTACTTCTAAAAATGTTGTACCCAATCATGGTACATCTTCTAGTTTCACTGTACCTTCTACGGAACTGGTAGCTTGTACAACTAGCAAGTCCCCTCTGCCGCCCCCTTTTGGTTTGGAGTCATTTTTTCTCTAAAGAAGACCTAGTTTCATTTATGGAAAAACTGGTTGGTGGAGGTTCGCTAGCTATGACTAGGCTAAATATAGAATTTGTCTCCTATTTATTAGATGGTCGATAAATTGATGTTTTTGATGAACTTATGATCAAAGTAATGGATGGCCTCAAACTATCATTGGTGGATAAATTTTTAGCGTACTACTCGAATATTGACCAGGTAAGATAATGGGCTTACTCTATTTGGAATTTAAAAGGAAGTGTTTCTATTAGTGTTATGTCCAAAGGTATCTTCCTCTTGAGCTTTGTTATGTATGAAGACATGATAAAGGCTCTTATGGGGAGACCTTGGGCTTTTCATGTTGGGTTTAAGAACTTTCTTTCATTGTGCAAGTGGAGACTGGGTTTTGACCCATCTTCTGATCTAGGTGTTGTCCCCCCTACGTGGGTGTGTCTACCTAGGTTACCCTCAGAATTTTTGGATTTAGGAATCTTCAAGGGGATTACCAATTCCTTTGGTAGCCTTCTGACTATTGACAAGATCACTTAAGAGAAGTCTAGATTGGTCTTCACTTAGATCTGTGTTAATGTGGTTGTTAATATTGTTCTACCCATTTTGATGGTCCTAAACTCAAAGTTTGGTAATTGGTCTCAAACTCTAGAATATGAAAATGCTAGAGTGTATTGTCAAACTTGCAAGAAATTTTTTAATCTCCACAATACTTGCAACAAGAGGTTTCAAATTTTGAATAGTGAGGACTTGGGCTCTTTTAAAAAGCCTACTGCTCAATCCAATGTTACTATCAAGCCTATGAATGCTACTGTTATTTATCAAATGGTCCCTAAGAAAGAGAAAAGTGTAGGTATTATGGTTTCCATCAAGGATTCTACCCCTCCAAGGTAATAAATATGGAAATTGAGGCACAGGCTACCACCCCTATTAGTATATTGGACAACCCTGATGTGTTACAAAAGTTGCCTCTTGAGGAAGGTCTAACAATTTTTATTGCAGATGGCCTAAACCAAATTATTGTTGAAGGGTCTCATATCAAGATTGAAAGGGATAAAGAGGAAAATCTGATAGAAGCTCCCCTTTTTGAATTAGAAATAAATCAATATTTGGTAGGAAATTTAACTCGTAACCTTGAAGATAATTATGAGTTTATAGAGGAAGGTGAAATTGTCTCTCAAATTGGCTTAGACAAATACTCCTTTTCCCTTGCCTTTTCTCCATGGAAACAATTTGGATATAATTTAGCTCTTCTTTGTCAAAAAGAAGCAAATAACTTGAAGGATTCTATGGCCCTATCGGGTTTCTCACCCTCCCCTTCAGAAGAAGTAGCTGATGAGGACTAGGTTCAGGCCAAAAGTAAGTCAAAAAAGAAGAAGAAAACGGATGTGGGAGGAGGAAATAAGGTTGGTAGACCTTCTTAGAAGGAAACTAGAAATAAAGATATTGTTCATGATGTGGCTTTAGGAAGAAAAAAGACCTTGGACTCAATTACAAGGCCAAAGTCTAAGAAGTAAGGGATGTTGCTCCCCCTACCCTAATAACACCAAGATGATTATGTTATTCTATTTTTTTGTGTTGATGAAGATAATCTCCTGGAATATACTTGGGGCCTCAACAGTCCCTACAAATAACACTTGGTTAAAACTTTCCTAGTGGATAATAAAATTGATGTTCTTTTGCTTAAAGAAACTAAAATGAAGAAGGAAATCTTTGATAAAGTTGTTAAGAATTTCTCGCCTACTACTAACTATGTCTAAGGAATCCTTCTAAACTCAAAGGTACTATGGGATTTTTTGGAAAAAGCTATCTTATGGTGTCCTTTGAAGACCTTATTACTCTTGAAAAATAGAATTTGATGAATATCTATGGCCCTAATTCCCATCTGGATAGATTGTTGCTTTTGGATTTCTTGGTTGGTAACGTAAAGTGCAGAATGGAGGATTATTAGATGCTTGGAGGAGACTTCAACTTTTCATTTCTTCCTTCATAAAAGTTGGGGGGCCTGGATGATTTTTTTGATAGTATGTTGGAATTATTGGGTTTCCTTTTTTTTTTTTGGCTCTTTAATATTCTCCTGCTTGGTACTCTATATACTTGGTCTACTAGGAGTTTGGGTAATCAACTAATTCAAGTCAAACTTGATTGGTTCCTAGTCTGATAACTGGAATATTTCCCAACACCTCATCTTAACTACTTTTCCTAGAATTGGGTCTGATCACAATGCTATTATGCTTAAGAGAAATGTAGATGTTGCTAAAGGCCCATTCCCCTTTAGATTTGAAATTATGTGGACTCTCCACCTAAATTTTGGATCCTTAATTGATAAGTGGTGGAATGAACCTTATGTTGGCACCCCTATGTTTCATCTTGTTAATAAACTGAAAAGGATTAAAGAGAGAGTGAAGGGTTGAAATAAGATCTCCTTTGGTAACATCTTTGACACAAAAAAAGCTATTGGGGACAACATTAAGGAGGTGTGGAATATGATGGAGTCAAGAGTGGTGGATGAAGCTACTTGCAATAAGGAATGTGACCTAAGGGCTCAATGGTTCAAGGTGAACAAACAAGAGGAGACTTTTTTGGAAACAAAATTATTGCATTCAATGGCTTTCTAAAGGGCATCAGAATACCAAATTCTTCCATCAATATACTATGAAACATAGAAGTAGAAATAGGATCAGAAAACTTATGAAAGAAGACAATGGTACGATGAACAATGAAAAAGAAATTGTTGTTGAAGTTGTGGCTTTCTTCTCAACTTTCCAAAAGGAACCTAAAGTTACTCAACAAGAATTAGATGATATTCTCCAAGTTATTCCTAAGGTGATTACTGATTATGATCTTCACGAGATGACAAAATTTGTTTCCCTTCAAGAAGTGAATTTTGTTGTTTTCTCCTTTGGTGCTATAAGTCCCTTGGGCCTGATGGGTTTCCTCTGGATTTTTTCCAACTCTTATGGGATATTGTGAATATAGACCTCATAAATGCTACTAGAGACTTCTTCAGGTTAGGTAGGCTTCTAAGCCAACTTAATGCTACTTTTATAGCTCTTATTCCTAAAAAGGATGATGGATCCTTCTTGCATGACTTCATACCTATCAGCATATGTAATACTATGTATAATTTTTTTCTAAGATCATTGTGTTCAGATTGAAAGTTGTTCTGAACAAAATGATAGTTGGAAATCAAAAAGGTTTTTTTTAAGGAAGAAACATTTTGGATGTTGCTATATCTATGCATGAGATTCTCCATTGTATGGACCTTAGTAAAAATGTTGGGATGGATTTGAAACTTGACATCTCTAAATCCTATGATAGAGTCTCCTGGCCTTTCTTGCTAGTTGTCTTCAAACAATATGTGTTCAATGACAAGTTTCTTAAACTAATCACTACTCGTGTTACCACTTTGAAGTGTTTTTTCTTGGTGAATGGGGTTCCTCATGGATTATTTTCTTGTGGTCATGATCTTAGGCAAGGGGATCCTCTCTCCTCTTATCTCTTCATTATTGTGTCCAATGTCTTGGGAAGAAACATCCAAAAACTCTTGGATACTAAGGTGCTAAAAGGTTTTAAGGCTGCTTCAACTCTCCCTCCTTCCTCTCACCAATAGTTCATTGATGATACTATCCTTTTTGGTGAAGCCTTTGTTGGAGAATTCGGTCACTGGAAATCAATTTTGAATGGCTATGCTAGAGCTTTAGGCTATCATATTAACTACAACAAAAGCAAGTTATATTTTTTCAACTCTAACCAAATAGTGAAAGATAGAGTTGTTTATATATTGGGTTGCCAAGAAGTTGCTTACTTAGGCATACCTCTTATTTCTAAAAAACCTTATAGTAATTATTGGAACCATGTTGTTGAGAGAATTCAAAAGAAGTTGGTTAGCTAGAAGGGAAAACTCTTAAGTTGAGCAGAGAAGCTCCAATTGCTAAAAGCCTTGCTTCAAAACATTATGGTCTACTACTTATCCCTGTTCAATATTCTCGCCTTTATTGCTAATAAGATTGAACAAATCCAAAAAAATTCTTGTGGTTAGGAACAGAGGAGAGAAATAGAATGACATTGGTGGGGTGGGAAAAATTTTGTGCTCCTAAAAGTGTTGGAGGCATGGGTATAAGAATAATTAAACTTTTTAATAAAGCTCTTGATGCCAAAATGGGGTGGTGTCTGCTTGAAGGAGCCAAAGATTGGGTTATGAATCTTAAAGCTACATATATAAGAAATAGAGATCAGGGTTGCTTCCTTGGTTCCTCAGGCTTGCCTTATGGCTCAATTTTTTTGAACCATCTCCTCAAAATTAGAAGTGTACTGAAAATGGGAGTTAGGAAATGTATTGGCAATGGTAATGATACAGATTTTTGGAAAGATGGATGGAATAATGGGACCCCACTTACTTCCATTGATCACCTCCACCCTTTAAAACAAAGGTTGATTAGGATTTATGAAAAATAGGTTGTTGGTTATATTTATTGGGATGAGCCTGAGCCCCATTAGATTAACTTCAACAATTTTCTTCTTGAAGTTAACGTAAGGGGAGATAGACAACAAAATTGGGATGTTGTAGTGCAAAGAATTCACCAAAGAATTGGGGAGGTTGCCTAATTCTCTAAAGATAGGAAGCATGAATGGTTGTGGACCAAGTGTCCTTTTGGTTGTTTCTCTATTAAGACATACTATGTGGAGTTAGAAAAACCTTTATTAGCCAACATTAGCTTCCAATGGAACAATGTCTAGTTAAAAAATTTGATCCCTAAAGTTAACTGCTTCTAGTGGGAAGCTACTCATGGAAAAATTCTCACTACTAATAATTTGATAAGAAGAGGATTCCAATTTGTTAACGGATGCTTCCTTTGCAAAGAGGAGGATACAATTACGCATCTATTCTTCCACTACTCATATTCTAGAAAAATTTGGTCCTTCTTTCTCCCCTTATTGTTTACTGAATGGGTCTTTGCTTCATTAATGAAAATGTTTATTGACAACTAGTCCTTTTTCCCTTACCCTCAAAAAGTTATAAAGGATATTTGGAGTCAAGTCCCTCCCTTCATAACCAAGGTGATTTGGAAGGAGAGAAACAATAGGATCTTTTGGTAAACAATAAGAAACAATAGAGACTTATGTATGGTCATTGAGAATCAAATCCAAGAAAATGTGGAAACTGGGGGTACACTCTCTCAAAGTTTATGCTCTCCTATAAGGAGGTCATAATTAAGAAAATTTAGGACCTCAAAAAGGATCTCACATATTTCAATTGGTCCAATTACATCACTAGGAAGAATATTGTTTGGTCTCCTCCTGAGATGAACTGGGTTAAGTGTAACTTTGATGGTTTCTCTAAAGGAAACCCTGATTTGGAAGGGGCTGGAGGTCTTATTAGAAACCACCAAGGGGACTGCATTGTAGGCTATTGGAAAAATCTTGGGATCTACTCTAACAATAAGGCTAAGGCCTTGGCTATTTGGGGAGGTATCAAAATTTTGAAATAATTAAGCTTTCAAAAGGTTATCTTGGAATGAGACTTTAAGCTCATTATTGATATTTTGAAATTTGATTGTGTTGTCCCTTGGGAATTAATGGATATCATGAATAATTATAAACTTCTTATGAAAATTTTCACATGCTACAGAGTACATCATTGTCTACAAAGAAGGTAACAATTTCATGGATGTTGTTGCTAATAAAACTCTAAAGTGTCATACTTGGACACATTGGGAGTATGGGTTGTTGCCAAGGGCGATAAGAGATAGTTTATTAAAATAAAAATGTGAAAATGCATATACTCACTAAGTATTGGATAAGGGGTCTTTCTAGATTGATCATCAAAATGAAAGGTGACAGGATTGAAATAAATAAAAATTATAGCAGGGATGACATGTTTCAAATTATGGAAAGTTATAAGGAGGGTATCATTAGGGTGGTAATTAATGTTATTATCATATCCCAGTACTCATGTATCACATGTGTATTTGTAATGATAAATCCTTGGTCATTTCAAATTTATTTGGCATGTCATACACCCCTTCTCACCTCATTTCCAAGGTTTGGCTCAATTTTGATAACATGGAAAGATTTATTAAGGAGTTGGATAATCATTGTTGGATTGTACTTGGGCTTGTGTATTTGGATGCTATTAAGTGGAAAAAAAAAATTAGGTATCATAAATGGATTTATATTCCATGCAAACAATATTTGTTTTGTCTGCAAGTTTGGAGGTAGTAGCTTGAGTTTTAGGAAAGTTGAAGAGATTTGGGGTGGTATGAAGAAGGTTACTAACTTGAAGAAGGGTCTGCAAAATATTCACAAGTCTAAAATGGGAGGTCCAGGGAAGCAAACAGAACCCCCCAATTGTGATTCCCTTAACAAAATGTTGATCTCTAGAGAATGTTCATAGTTGTTGGCATGGATTCTTTCTTTGAAGTAATGTGAGGGTATAATGAGAGGTTGACCTCAAATTTTACTAACTCTTGAAAGAAATTTCATGTGACTATAGGAGTGGTGAAGTATGAAGTGATGGATTAGTTAATAGCCGGAGCCAGCTTGGCTAATGAAGGAAAAAAGTGGTGAAAAAAGCGGTGGTGAATATCAAGGTTTTGTGGAAAAATTCTTGCACAAAGGGGAGGTGTTGACTAGGTTTCAAAATGGTTATACTCATCTTGATCTTCATTCATCGTTCACCATGGTTAGTATATTTGTAATGTGTTATTTTACCTTAGAAGGAAGGAATATGACTATTCATCCCTATCATTTTCTCATTTTGAACCATATTAGGCATAATGATAGGATAAATCTACCCTTTTATCTGCTTTCTTCCTTGAAATAGAATGTAGAGAATGGTGCCTCTCCCCCTCTACACTAGGGGCCTATATTGGCTTTGTATAAGTTTGTCCTTGCTAATAATCCTCATGGTAACCCCTTGATTATTAGGTAGGATGACCCTCCCAAAAATCATGATGAGGTTGATGTTATTCATATGGCTAACGAGAAGCCTATCCCTGTGTCTAAACCTAAGCTCTTCGCTCCTAGGATTGAATGTTCAGAGGGCACCCCCTCGAATGTTGCTTTAAACCCTAACCCTCATTCCAAAATTTTTGCCTCTAATTCCAAGATTTTCCTTGATGACAACTCCCTTGAGCTAGAACTGCTTAAAGCCACTCCAAAGAAAATAAAGCATTCCATTCTTTTACTGGAACCCCCTAAAGCTAAAAAACTAAACAAAAACCAACAAAATTTGAAGTTGGGTAATGTTATCACCATTTTGAAGACTTTGAATATCTTCAAAAGGAGGAGATGGAAGAAGGGAAGGGGGTAATTTTAGAGGAGGTCGAAGATTGGCAAGACTGGCTAAGGTGGCCTCCTCTGACAAAAAAAGTTAAATGCAAAAAGAAAGTTATTGTGGAAGAGGAAGAGGAGCCACTTACTATTGAAGAATTTGAACCTCAAATGGAAGAGGACAGTGAGGGAATGGAATGTGAGGACTTTGAAAATGAGATGGAAGAATACGAATTGGAGGAATAGGAGGAAAACAAGGATGAGGAAGAAGCGGATGGGGAGGAGGCTCTTGAGGCGGTTGGGTTGGATACTCGAGATGATGATGATAAGGCCCTTGGTGTTACTACTTCTAGAGATACTAACATTGAGTTTTTGAAAAGTAGAATTTTTGGAATATGTGCCTCAATCCTTACTGACATGGAACTCCTGAAGGGAAAAGTCATTGTGACATTGTTCATGTATGGGCGACTAACTGTTCTAAAGCTCTTAAAATGTTCCTATCGCTGTGACAGGGTTGAAGTCTTTTCGACAAGTCTATCACTGTGACATTCTGTGTTTGGCGTGACCTTTTGGCGATCGGTAGAACTCTGGGTGATAGTTGATCTTATTGAGCTATCTCTAGGGCTTCGGTGAGATGTCCCAGCGAATGGTGAATGTATCACCGATAGCTTAAAGCTATCGGGGTAACATAAAGGTCACGGGGAGATGTCTCAACGATGAAGCTAGGTCATGCCAATAGGAGTATTCTCGTGGTGTCTTCGTGGTAACAAAAGACTTCATTATGAAGTCTTGGTGACTTGGATAAGTCACGCCGACTGTCGTCAGTGTAGCTCTCAGCGCCCAGCGAAACGTCTTGGCGAAGTCAAGTGTCTTGCCGACTCGGCAAGACATGGGCGTTCGGTATGTGGTCTCAGAAAAAGACATAAGTCTTGTCGATTGGTGAATGCAGCGCTCGGGGTGACTTAAGACCTTGGTGTAAGGTCTTGGCAAAGATCGGTATGTCTTGCCGATAGTAGTAAGGCTTCGGTGTAGTAGGAAGTGGTCGATGGAAAGTCTTGGCGAGATCGGTATGTCTTGCCGATAGTATAACTCATCACTGTGACTTGTGACTTCAATATGAGTCTCACCGAAAAGTGATTGTCATGCTGAAAGGAAAACACACGACGGCATAACTCAAAGACTTCGATATGAGGTCTTGGCGAGATCGGTATGTCTTGCCAATGGTCTCTCTAAGTTCGATATGACTTATGGTTTTCGGTATGAGTCTTGTCGAATGAGAATTCTCTTGCCGACTGTTGGGGAACTGATATCAATAGCGAATACTTTGTGGCATCGGGGAGACACTGTTAGTGTCTCACCGATATGCCAACAAAGTTTGAACATCGTTTGACCATGTGACCATCCTATGTGGCATCATGCTGGACCAATTAGAGGAAGCAATTTTCAAACGGATGACGGTTGGATTTTTTGTAACTGTTGCAACGCTGGAAAAACTGGATGCAAGGAAAAATCATCTGCTCGATGGAAACTGTCTATGATTGGCAATGGCGGATAAGGATGCACAGAAGAAAAAATCAGAATGTGAATAGAATAAAAGTAGATTGATTTTGATTTGAGAATGTGGATGAGTTGAGTCATTTTGTTGAGAGAGCATTTTTTGTAACTGATGAACAGTGAATGAAGCTACAGTTAAATACCAGAGAGTTGTATTTCTGATTGTATGTAATTTTGTTGTTACTATAATACAAAGAGATTTAGCTTGGTGTGGTGGGTTTTTTCCCGAAAGGGTTTCCCACGTAAATCTGTTGTTCATTGTCTTTGAGTATTTTCTCTGTTTCTGCAAATCTTTCATGTGTATCTTAATTGAATTGTAATTAGGAAAAAATTAAAAGTATTGTTTGCTTACTTCCCTGTGGATGTGACATTAGGAAAGTTGTTTCTGCACCTTTTCTTTCCTTACAAGTGGTATAAGAGCCTGGCCAATTGTGTTGTCCTTGTGAGTGGGTTGGGTTTTTTGTGTCAATCCTTTTCCAGTGGGAGTTTTGTAGAGATCTGATAATTTAATTACAGATTGTGATGGCGAGCACATCCAGAAGGATGGAAATAGAGAAATTCAATGGAAGCAATTTTGAGTTGTGGAAACTCAAAATGGAAGATATGTTAGTTGATTGAGATCTTTGGACTGTTTTGTCTAGAACAATGCCTCAAGGCATGAAGCAAGAGGATTGGGACCTGGCAGATAGAAAGTCTAAAGGGATGATAAGGCTCTGTTTGGCAGACTTTGTTCTTCTGAACGTGCATGAAGAAAAGACTACATCTTCCTTGTGGAAAAGATTAGCATCTATTTACCAAGGCAAGTCCTTGGCCAACAAGTTGTTCTTGAGGAAGAAGTTGTACTCTTTGAGAATGCAGGAAGGAGGGTCTATTGCTGATCACGTAAATGCTTTCAACATGTTGATTGCTCAGTTGACATCTATTGGTGTGAAGATTGAAGATGAAGATTGTTGCATGTTGTTGTTGTGTTCTCTGCCTAATTTTTGGGATCATCTGGTGATGGCCATTGGGAGTACAACATCCACATTCAAGATGGAAGATGTTGTTGATTCTCTGTTATCAGAAGAAATGAGAAGAAAATCTTCTGAGATGGCAAAGGAGGCTCTGGCTATCAAAGGTAGACCAAAGGAGAAAGGCAAGAAGAAGGACAAGAAGTCCAGATCAAAATCAGAAGGGAGATCAAAGTCTCCTGGCAAGAAGTCCAAGGTGAAGTTTTGGAACTGTGGGCAACCTGGTCATGTCCGAAAGGACTGCAAGGAGGAGAAAAAGAAGAAGAAGAACTCTTCTGGAAATGATTCTTCTCATAGTGATGCAGATGCCTTCATTGCAGCCTTGGCTACACGGGCATCAGATGATGTCTGGCTGATTGATTCTTGAGCATCTTTCCACATGACATCTCATAGAGAATGGTTCACGAAGTATGAAGAATACAATGGTGGAAAGGTCTACCTGGCAAGTGATTCATCTTTGGAAATTTTTGGTCATGGAAGAGTCAAAATTCAATTCCCTAATGGAAGAGTGAAGGAAATCAATGATGTGATGCATATACTAGGTCTGGCTCGAAATCTACTTTCTGTAAGTAAGCTGAATGATATCGGAGTGCAAGTCACGTTCTCTGGAAATGGCTGCAAGATGACTAGAGGGTCTATGGTGCTGGCTAGGGGTGCTCGAATTGGTACTTTATACAAGCTGGATGCACTGGTTGTTCAATGCAACAGTGTCTCTACAAAGTCACTTAAGGTTGCTCATGAAGAAAAGAAGGAAAATGTTCCTGATGGTGTAAACTCCATGGAGATTAAACTTCCAGCAGAGAAGACTATGCTCTGGCATCATAGGCTAGGCCACATTGGTGAGAAAGGTTTAAAAACCTTGAAAAATAAAAACCTAGTAGAAGGGCTTGAAGATTGTAACCTTGAGTTTGATTTTTGTGAACATTGCATATATGGAAAGCAGCACCGTGTTTCATTTTATTCCAATCCTCACAAAACTTCTAGTTTGCTTGATTATATACATTCTGATTTGTTTGGTCCAGTGAATGTTCCTTCTTTGTCTAAATCAAGATACTATGTGTCGTTCATTGATGATTATTCAAGAAGAGCATTTGTATATTTTTTGAAAAGTAAATCAGAAGTGTTCAGTCGATTTAAGGAATTTAAAAACCTTGTAGAAAATCAGACTGGTAGAAAAATAAAATTTTTAAGGACTGACAATGGTAGTGAGTTATGTTCAAATGAATTAGAAAGGTACTATAAAGATCATGGGATCAAAAGACACAAGACTACACCTTACACTCCACAACAAAATGGATTTGTTGAAAGGTTCAACAGGACAATAATGGAAAGAGCACGAAGTATGCTGAGCAGTGCTAGCTTGGAGGAGAAGTTCTGGGCTGAAGCAGTCTCTACAGCATGTTACTTGGTAAATCGCTCTCCTAACTCTGCTATTGTTGAGAAGACACCTTTGGAAGCATGGTCTAGAAAGAAGCCCTCTCTAATACATATTCGTGTCTTTGGCTGTGAGGCATATGCATATGTGACATTTGAAAAAAGATCCAAGTTGGAAAACAAAGCTGTAAAGTGTATATTTATAGGCTATAGTGTTGGCATAAAAGGATACAAGCTTTGGAATCCTGAGACTGAGAAGGTTTTACATAGCAGAAGTGTTATCTTTCATGAGTTGAAACCTTCTACTTTGGATCTGCAGTCAGAGAAGAAATCAGAAAATGAAAAGGATGTAGCAACAATTCCTCCGACACCAGATAAAGGGGAATTGAAAAATCAAAATGTACCTGATATTGAGGAGAGCTCCAGTAGTTCTGAAAGTTCTGATGAAGATGAAGAACCACCTCAGCCTCAGCATGTGAGGAGGTCAACTCGTGAAAGAAAACAACTTGATAGGTATAGGTTTTCTTTAATAGAATCTACTTGTGCCTCTGCTTTAATTTCTAGCACTGATGAACCTAGGACTGTGAAAGAGGCACTTAAAATGTCTGATTCAAACTCTTGGTTGGAATCCATGAATGAAGAAATGGCATCATTAGAAAAGAATGATACCTGGAGTTTGGTGCCATTGCCTAAAGGCAGAAAAGTTGTGGGCTGCAAATGGGTTTTTAAAAGGAAAATAGGTCTGGACAGTAGTGTGGAGAAATATAAAACAAGGCTGGTTGCAAAAGGCTATTCCCAGGTAGAGGGAATTGATTATGGAGAAATCTTTTCTCCTATAGCTAAGCTGACATCTATTAGATTTCTTTTGTCACTTGTAGCAGTGTATGACTTAGAAATTGAGCAGATGGATGTGAAGACAACATTTCTTCATGGTGATCTTGAAGAAGAAATTTATATGTCCCAGCTGGAGCACTTTGTGGAAAAAGGTAAAGAAAGACTGGTTTGCAAGTTAAAGAAATCTCTATATGGTTTAAAACAGTCTCCTAGAATGTGGTACCAAAAGTTTAACACGTTTGTTTTTTCATTGGGATTTGTAAGATCAAAATGTGATCACTGTGTGTATTACAAAGCTGAAAGTGATCAAATCGTTATTATTGCACTCTATGTTGATGATATGTTGTTCATAGGCAATAGTAAGCTAGTGATTTTTGATCTTAAGTCTCAGTTGTCTGCAAAGTTCAAAATGAAAGATCTTGGTGTAGCAGGGTATATTCTGGGAATGGAAATAACCAAGGACATGAAGAATAGAAAACTTTGGCTCAGTCAGAGTAAGTATATCATGACTGTTCTAGAGAGATTTTGTATGACTGAGTGCAAGCAGCTAGTTGTTCCAATTACACAGGGAACGAAGCTATCTATTGAGGATTGTCCAAAATCTCCTACAGAGATGGAGGACATGACCAGTGTGCCTTATGCAAGTGCAGTTGGCAGCCTTATGTATGCAATGGTCTGTACAAGGCCAAACATTGCCCAAGCAGTGGGAGTTCTTAGTCGGTTTATGGCAAATCCTAGAAGAACACATTGGGATGTTGTGAAGAGAATGTTTAGATATTTGAAGGGCACTTTAGAATTTTCTTTGTGTTACCATGGTAACTTGGTTGAATCGCAAAGAACTCTCAGTATTCAAGGTTATGTGGACTCTGATTGGGTAGGGGACATTGACAACAGAAGATCCACCAGTGGATATATTTTCATGATGAATGGTGGTGCAGTAAGTTGGATGAGCAAGTGGCAGGTTGTTGTCGCTTTGTCCACTACAGAGGCAGAGTACATGGCAGCAACACATGCTTATAAAGAAGCTATCTAGTTAAAACATTTGTGTTCTAACATTGGCTTTGATGCAGGAAAGATTACTATTTACTGTGACAGTCAGAGTGCTATATGTTTGGCAAAGAATCCTACTTTCCATGCGAGGACGAAACATATAGATGTACAGTATCACTTTGTATGAGATATGGTGGAGGATGGGAAGGTCTCTTTGGAGAAAGTGGATACTTTGGAGAATGTTGCAGATGCATTGACGAATCTTGTGAGCACAGACAAGTTCAGGTGGTGTGCCAGTTCGATGGGCCTCTTGGCCCATGATTTTCAATAGTTTGTTTATGCTTTGGAGGTGTTAGTAAGATCTTCGTCAAGTGGGAGCTTGTTGGAATATGTGCCTCAATCCTTACTGACATGGAACTCCTAAAGGGAAAATTCACTATGACATTGTTCATGTCTAGGCGACTAACTGTTCTAAAGCTCTTAAAATGTTCCTATCGCTGTGACAGGGTTGAAGTCTTGCCGACAAGTCTATCATTGTGACATTCTGTGTTCGGCGTGACCTTTTGGTGATTGGTAGAACTCTGGGCGATAGTTGATCTTATCGGGCTATCTCAAGGGCTTCGGTGAGATTTCCCAGCGAATGGTGAATGTCTCACCGATAGCTTAAAGCTATCGGGGTAACATAAAGGTCGTGAGGAGATGTCTCATCGATGAAGCTAGGTCACACCGACAGGAGTATTCTCGTGGTGTCTTCGTGGTAACAAAAGACTTCATTATGAAGTCTTGGAGACTTGGATAAGTCACATCGACTATCATCGGTGTAGCTCTCAGCGCCTAGCGAAACGTCTTGGTGAAGTCAAGTGTCTTGCCGACTCGGCAAGACATGGGTGTTCGGTATGTGGTCTCAGTGAAAGACATAAGTCTTGCCGACTGGTGAATGCAGCGCTTAGGGTGACTTAAGACCTCGGTGTAAGGTCTTGGTGAAGATCGGTATGTCTTGCCGATAGTAGTAAGGCTTCGGTGTAGCATGAATTGGTCAACGGAAAGTCTTGGCGAGATCGGTATGTCTTGCCGATAGTATAACTCATCGTTGTGACTTGTGACTTCGATATGAGTCTCACCGAAAAGCGATTGTCACACTGAAAGGAAAACACATGACAGCATAACTCGAAGACTTCGATATGAGGTCTTGGTGAAATCAGTATGTCTTGCTAATGGTCTCTCTGAGTTCAATATGACTTATGGTTTTCGGTATGAGTCTTGTCGAATGAGAATTCTCTTGCCGACTGTTGGGGAATGGATATCGATAGCGAATACTTTGTGGCATTGAGGAGACACTGTTAGTGTCTCACCGATATGCCAACAAAGTTTGAACGTCATTTGACCATGTGACCATCCTATGTGGCATCATGCTGGACCAATCAGAGGAAGCAGTTTTCAAACAGATGACAGTTGGATTTTTTGTAACTGTTGCAACACTAGAAAAATTGCATGCAACGAAAAATCATTTGCTCGATGGAGACTGTCTATGATTGGCAATGGTGGATAAGGATGCACAGAAGACAAAATCAGAATGTGAATAGAATAAAAGCAGATCGATTCTGATTTGAGAATGTGGATGAGTTGAGTCGTTTTGTTGAGAGAGCATTTTCTGTAACTAATGAACAGTGAATGAAGCTACAGTAAAATACCTGAGATTTGTATTTCTAATTGTATGTAATTTTGTTGTTACTGTAATACAAAGAGATTCAGCTTGGTGTGGTGGGTTTTTTCTCGAAAGGGTTTCCCACGTAAATCTGTTGTTCATTTTCTTTGAGTATTTTCTTTGTTTCTGCAAATCTTTCATGTGTATATTAATTGAATTGTAATTAGGAAAAAATTAAAAGTGTTGTCTGCTTACTTCCCTGTGGATTTGACGTTAGGAAAGTTGTTTCCGCACCTTTTCTTTCCTTACAAGAATTAATTTCTTACAGGTATAGGTGGATGACATTCAAAAATCTATTAGTACCCTCATGAAGGTTATAAATGGCCTAATGCATAGAGCTATGGTTAGAACAGTGTCTAGCCAAACAAAGATTAGAAAACAGCTAAAGAAGGTTGGAAAGAATGATGATTTTAAGGACCTATATTCTAAAGACACCCCCGATTGGAGGGAATTTGTCTCTTGGATTGGGGACAACTAGGAGTTAATTACTTTAGCCAAATAATGACTCTCTGTCATGTGGTTTTGGTGTTTTTTTTTTTGGCTCTTGGGTCCTCCAATTTAATGATTTCCTTTTTACTATAGTGCTACTGTATGGTAATCTTGGACATTTATTTTTTTATCATTATGCATGGTTTTGAGGCCCATTTGCATATGGTTAATCTCTATCCTGGACTGTGTGCCCCTAGCTAGGTTGATCTTATGTTAGCTTATTTTGTTTTTTATTATACTACATATGGTCCTGTGGATGCTAAAACTGGGTTTAACGATTATGGCATGCATGCCTTCTTAAGGTTGCTAAATAGTAAGTAGTCTATTTTTCTATTTTGTTGGTTCAGCTGGTGCAGTTTCCTAGCCTGTCTCTCCTTTGTTGTTTCAACTCTTTTTGTATCTAGTGGGATTAGGGCCCTTTTTCCCTGCTTATATAATCAAAAATAATAAAATAGCCATATGAGGTTAACCATTTAATTAATAAGATTCAAATATTAAAAATTACTTTATTAATTAAGTATTATCCTATGATATAGTTTTACCATATGAGTAAAATATTAATTAATAGATTAATATTGAAAATATTTTATTGATTAAACCATCATATACCTTTATGAAAAGGTATAACCACTTGAAACCATATCTAATGATTACATCCAATGTCCAGTGATTCCTCATATGAGGAATCTACATATATGGTGAATATGATATATATCAATTGATATATAGTTTAGCATTAAAAATCTCTAAGTGGTATTGAGGTTATGTGTGGATGAGGAGAGGAGAGTGAAAAATCTAGGTTCATGTATTGCAAATTTTCTAAAAAATTTGTGGGTTTTTATTAGTAATGGTTTCCACATGTAAATCATGGTATTTTGTGTAAATTGTCTCAATTTTATATTTTATGTTTATTATTTCTATTTTAATACATTTATAATCAATGGTTATAATGATAAATTTATATTCAAATTTCAACATAAAAATTGAATAATCATCAATAAATGAAACACAACAATGAGATTTCCCAATAGATTGAACATCTAGTAGACCAAACACATTCATGTGAATGGTTTCTAAAAAAATATTAGCTCTAGTACTTCCCACAAAAAAGTTAACACTATTAAATTTACCAATTACAAAGTGTTCATAGAAATCAAACTCAATGGAATAATTTCAAAAACCATTCATCATATTTTTATTAATCGTGGTATAAAGAACCTTTTCACTAATGTGACTCATTCTCTACTACCACAACATACATGAATCTACATAATTTTCATTACATTGATAGAGTTGAAAAATATAGATGCCTTTAGCTTAAACAAGGTTATGTATATGTGATTGTAATCATAGTATGAGCTAAATACACGGCATCCTAATGAATTTAAGCCATATTTAACCCCCTAAGCTAAAATCCCAATGAGATATTTGAAAGCTTCAAAATTCAAGAAACTATTAAATTAAGAATGAAATAAGCATGAAAGCATAAAAGAAACCTAATCTAGAACTCCAAATCTTATCCCATTGGGGGAGTGGTGTCATATTGATATGGAATAACGACCCTTTCCCAATCCCTTGGAAAAATGAGCCTCTAATCAAACCCCATTATTGAAAACTAAGCTAAAATTGATGAAACTATGCTATGGGTGGATGAAAATGATGAAAAAGCTCGATAATGGATGCAAGGATGAATAAAGATAGTATTCAAATGAGCAATATAACTTTGCTTTGATGGAAGTGAATTCATTTCTCTCCAAATGTGAGGTATTTATAGGAGAGAAAATGAAGAATCAAGGGTCAAGATGAAATAGATCAATCAATGGTCAAGATGGAATCAAGGGTAAAGACATGGTTTAAGGATTCTCATCAATGGATGAGAATCAAAGATCACAGGGATCAAAGAATCAATCAAGGGTTCACAATGATTCAAACAAACACACTTTCAAAGTTGTTACAAAGTTTGTTACAAAGTTTGTTAGGAAATAATATTCCATTTTTGGAGCCAAATAGAACAATATTCCTTGGAATATTCCCTATGCAAGTGGATGGGTGAGGAAAATTAGTAATTAGTTAATTAAAACAAAGTTTTAATTATGCAAGTTGAGGAATATGAGGAATATCATTAAATAATTTGTTTATTTAATGAAAAGGGGATGCAAATGATATTTAATTTGAAATAATTTAGGATTATTCAATTAAATGAGGACATAAGGTGTTTAAATTAAATAATTTTCATTATTCAATTAAACAAGATGAAAGATGAATGTGAAAGGGGGTGAATTAACCAAATTAAATTAATTGGATTAATAGATAAAAATGACGCATTTAATTAAAAAACTAGGCTTATTTAATTAAATATGTGAAAAGAAGATGAATTTCAAGATGAAACAATGTTAGCGACCAAATTCAAGTGTTTCATATCATTTAGGACAATTTTAAGTGCCTATAGTATAAATTATCCTTAAATAGCATAAGATTTCCTCTAAAAAACTTGCAACAATTCTTGTTAAAAGTGACATGCACATTTACACCATTCATCTTAGAAATCAAATTTAAATTTCATGCAAGCCTTAGAATACACGACACCTTGGTAAGAGTATTCTCTTTATCATCATTGAAAATCAATTTTACCTTTCATTATTCAAAAATATTAGGAGTTATGTTATTGCCAAGAAACACCTCACCACCATTGCATGCTCTATAATGAGAAAACCACTCCTTGTGAGGAGTCATGTGATACAAGACACAAAAACTTATCAACCACAAGTCATCATGAGTAGTATTAGTATAAATAAACAATGAATCAATTTTATTATCATCATTAGAGGATTTTTTTAGTAGAGGAATCTTTAGGATTCTTCTTCCTATTTCTATATTATTTCTTCACATGGATTTTTTTAGAAGGCTCTTTCTTCAAAAGAGAGTCTTGGATGTAGGATATGTATGAGGAGATGATGGCTTTGGATAGTTGTGATACCTAGGATCTTTTGAGTTTTCCCAAAGGAAGGAATCCCATTGGTTGTAAGTGGGTATTTAAAAATAAATTTGGCGCAAATGGTTACTTAGAGTGGTATAAGGATAGATTGGTGGCCAAGGGCTATTCCTAGAGAGAAGGAGTTGATTTAGATAAAATTTTCTCTCTTGTTGCTAAGTTAACTTCTATTAGATTCCTATTATCTATTATTATTTCTTATGATTTTGAAATAGAGAAAATGGATGTTAAAACTGCTTTCTTGCATAGGGATGTTGAGGAGGAAATTTATATGTGACAATGTGACAGTTTTGTTGTGAAAGGAATAGAACACTTGGTTTGCAGGTTAAAGATATCTTTATATGGTTTGAAACATCCACCCAAGATGTGGTACCAGAATTTTTATGCCTTTTCATTGAAGTTGGGTTTTGTTATAAGTGAGGAGGACCATTGCATTTACATTAAGGTGATTGATGATCATATACTAATCATTGTATGTTGATGACGTGTTGTTTATGGGTAACAACAAGGTGATGATTAAGGAGCTTAAGAATTAGTTTTTTGGAACATTTGATATGAAGGATTTGGGGGCTACAAAACATATCCTTGGAATGGAGATCAGTAGGGATCAAGCTCACTAAAAGCTTTGGTTAAGTCAGAGTAAGTATGTTGATACCATTTTTTAGAGGTTTAGTATGCTTGATTGTAAACCTAGTAAATATTCCATTTCTGGTTGGTACTAAGTTGAGTTTAGATATGTGTCATAATTTTGATGATTATTTGGAAGAGATGTCTAACATTCCTTATGATAATTTCATTGGTAATTTGATGTATGCAATGGTTTGCACTAGACTAGATATAGCCCAAGTTGTGGGAGTTTTGAGCAGGTTTATGTCTAACCCTAGTAGAGAGAATTAGACTTTTGTTAAGAGGGTGTTTAGATATTTTCTTGGTACTATATTACTATTTGGTTTATCATCGTATTGATGATGTGGTCAAGTCATTGGACATACAGGGTTTTGTTGATGCAAACTAGGCAGGTGACTTGGACAGTCGAAGGTCCACTAGTGGCTATGATTTTACTTTGTTTGGAGGTGCAGTGAGTTGAATGAGTAAGAGGCAGCCTATAGTTGCATTTTCCACCACCGAAGTTAATTGTATGGTTGCTACACATGCCTTTAAGGAGGTGGTTTAGTTATAGATACTTGGTAATGGTATTGGTTTTGATTCTAAGATAGTGTGATGTTTAGTTTCACTTTGTTCCAAAAATGGTTGAGAATGGTAAGGTCTTGATTGAGAAGGTTGACACTTTTGATAATGTTGCAGATTTTCTCATAAAGCCAATGACCACGTATAAGTTCTCTTGGTACAGGAAGGCCATGGGCCTTGATCATTGTACTTGATTATATTTTATTTGTATCTCATGAATGTAATTGCAATATATAATTTCAAGTGGGAGAATGGTAAGATAGGTGACATTATAATTTTTATCCTAAGTTGATAATTGTGTGTCTCCATGTTCTTTGGAAAGTGTTCTAGAAGACATGAGGGAAAAAATATTTATTATTTATTTTCCTATGTTAAATTTTAATTACTATGTGTGTGTGTAAAATGTGTAAAGTTAGTATCAATACAAACCTTAATGAAATGAATTATATTAAAGATTCAAAGCAAAGAAGCTACTCTAAATTGCAATTTAATGAATCTTTCAAGAACGTCTCATTTTCCTCTATTCTTAATGATTCCTTTAACCCTTTAGCCATCAGATTTCTATGTGCACAAAGGCTATTAGAATGGCACTTAAGAAACAAGATTAGTATTCAATATGCAAGCCAATTAAATGCCTACATGAAACTATATGCTAACAATGATGATGAATGTTATGATGGATGGATAATGATGTTTATGATGAATGGACAAATGGTGGTGGATACTATGGTAGTGATCTATATGATTCTACATATGCTCAAATGAAAACTATGAAAGACTAAGATGATACTCCATATGCTCAAATGTAAACTATTGAAATTTTAATCTAAAATGCAACTATGATGCAATGGAGGACATAAAATGCAACTATGAAGCAAGATTTTAAAGCTAAGATGTAAATGCAAAGTAAAACATGAAGCTAGATGTAACTATAAGACTCCAAAATGCTCCAAAGCTCCAACGATAAACCTGCATAATAACTCTATTCAAAATGTGGATACCAAATACAATACCCAAGGGTTGTATTTATAGCCTTTTCCAAGCACATAGTGAGGTGGCAATAATCAACGGTCTAGATTCGCAAAAGAAGAATGGATGGTGAAGATGAAGAGAATCAAGATGTTGTCCCCTTGACCAAATACAACATGCCATTTGGATGGAAGAATCTCTTGACCAATGGGCAACATTCCTTTTGGATGGAAGATTCAAGTGTGGGAAGAGAAGACCATGTGCTCCAAAATTGGTGGAAGTGTGTGAGGAATGAGCCATGTGCTTTTTAAAATGAGTTGAAGATAATTCTAATTAAAAATTAGAGTTATTTAATTTCATGTGACCTTGGTGAGGTGGCACAAAAAGTTGTAAACATGTGCTCAAATTCCTAATTGAGATTAGTGATGATTAATTAAATAAAACAAGCTTATGGAAATTTATTTATTTAATTAATTTAGAAGAATATGATTTAGATTTGGAAAATTTAGAAAATGAACATGAGAATTTATTTATACGTAGTCGAAATATCAATTACATAGCTAGTATTTAATTAATTAAAGGTGATGACCGATTTTAGGTATATACAATTACATTTAAAGAGGTAGACCCACTATAGTGACAATTACAAAGCATCTTGAGAGCATATTCCCTTTAGGCATCCAACTTCTAGGTGGGAACCACTTTTCAATGCATGTCCTTGCATGTTATTTGCATGTTTTACATGGTAGGGTGCCCAAGTTTTCATGTTGGTGCATGTTCTTGCATGAAGTCGTCGAAGTCGTCAAAGAGTTATAGAACACTCAATATTGACCAAGTTTGATCTGATATGGGTTAGGTGCCCATGTGAAGGCCATGTGATCATTTAATAATTTTCACCATGATTATGGGTTGTCCACTAAGGGGGGCATGGGTTTTTCTAGGTGGTTTTGCTTGTTGTTTCGAGATACCATTTGTAGTATTCTCTCCCATAAACTTCTATATATTGGATCATTGAGATGGTGGTTTAGTAGAGTTTGTTTGCAGGTTGTCAGAGTAATGAAGTGTTGTCAAAATTCAGAGAGGAGTGTTTTATTGGTGTATCTCATTTGAAGACTAATACAAACATTGTATCTCTTTGGGTGTGGAGTTCTTTTCCGCAAGGGTTCTCCACATATATCTTGTGTCAACTTGTGGTATTGCTGATTTTCTTTTATGTTTGGAATTGTTAATCATGTAATACATTATTGGTAATCTTGTAAACATAATTTTAGATTTTCCAACAACTTTATTAAGTTCTATTGTTGCAAGTTTCACCTTGGATTTCCAACAAAACTCTCTTGAAAAAAATTATCCTTCATAATCTATTCTCAAACATTTTATAATCTTACCCTTCCAATTCTCTACCAAAGCTTTAAACTTCTTAAAATAAGAAAACTATTCATAATTCTTCTTGATAAGATAAATCCACACCTTATGAGAATAATCATATATAAATGAAACAAAATATGGTGAAACCCCAATAGATGTTACAAGAGCTTCCCAAGTATCTGAATTAATTAATTCTAAAACTTCTTTACTTATAGTAGTACTTCTAGAAAAACTCATTCTATTATATTTTCCAAACAAATAATGTTCACAAAAATTTAAATCTTTACATTTGGCACTTGGGAGAATATTTCTATCTAATAGTACCTTGAGACCACATTCACTCATATGGCCTAGTCTTTGATGCAAAATTGATATTGAGTTCATTTATACATTAGATGTCACTATAGCTTCTTCAATACTAGTTTCCCTAACCAACCTATAGATATTACCTAATTTTTCTCCCTTTAGCACAATCAACACACCCTTTGTTACCTTAAGACAACTATTTTCACCACTGAATCGATAACCTTGTTCATAAAAATCTCCAAGTGACAACAAATTTTTCTTTAATATTGATACATGTTTGGCATGCTGAATAGTCCTTACCATTCCATCAAACATATTGATTCTTATGTCACCTTCACCAATAGCTTCACATGGGTAATCATTTCCCATGTAAACCATACCTCCATCACATGACCAATAAATAGAAAAATAGTCTATGTGGAGTCATGTAAAAGGAGGCATCGGAATCAATAATCCAAACATGAAGAGCCTCAAATTCCTGTGAACTAGATTTTTCTTTGCTTTCTTTTTTCAACCTGTAATCCTTTTTGACATGTCCATTTTTTACATAGTTCCAATATTTTACTCTTTTTCGCCCCTTATATTTGGACTTGGTTTGTCCATGCTCAGTATTTCCTCTTTCCTAAGTTTTGCCTCTTGTAATTAGGGCTTCATTAGAAGAATATCCTTGAGATGTATTATGCCTTGAATATTTAGAAATTACAATGGCCAAAATATCTTCAAAGACTAGTTTTCCACTTAGTGTTGAGTTGCTAAGAGCCATAAACAATTGATCCCAAATTTTAAACAATGAGCATAATTATAGTATTGCCTTATCCTCTTCTTTGAATTTCACCCCCACTAAAGCCAACTTTCTTTTTGGTGTGTTAAAATCACTCAAATGATCTATGAAAGATGAATTTCATACATTCTCAAATTATATGGCTACCTATGTAACATAATTTCATTTGGTAATGAAATCATCTCATACAAATTTTTGAGCTTATTCCACAAGTCATGTGCGATTTTCTCCTTTGCAATATTGAATAGTAATAAATCTACTAGAGATAATTGAATTGTTTCTCTAGCCATACTATCCTTTTCATCCCAATCTACCTCGGTTGTGGCTGTAGGTTTTGGCACTACCCCTTTGAAAGCTAGGGCACATTCATTCTTCAAAAATAAATCTTGAATCTTAAGCTTTTATAAAGAAAAAATAGAACCATCTAACTTTTACACCTCAAATCTGGTAACCATACTTCCTGACGTTATTTACTTCTAAAAACACAACTTTTACACAAAAATCCTTGCTATAATACCAATTGTGGGAAAATTTATAGTGAAAAATAAATGGAGTATGCGCAAATAAAATAGAATTTATGTGGAAATCCTGGTAAAATTATACCCAAAAAAAACCATGGACAAAGATCCCGCGAATTTTATTTCTCAATAAAAATTTGTATTTACAATAGTTTTCAAAAATTACAAAAAACATGACTTTGAAAGAGTATAAGAAATCTAAGTTGCAGAGTCCTTGTTGAACAAAACTTTCAAAAATAGAAAGTGTGACTCATGCAACTACATGTTGAACATTTGTCAAAATTATCATAAATAATAAGCCAAAAAAATGGCTTTACTAGAAATGCCTTCAATGTAATGCCATTTGACATCCGAGGGGACTATGATAGCCCCCTAGGACCCTTGATCATTTCAACCTTCAGTTGAATAAAAAGGCCTTTGATTGCACTGGACACATACCTAAGGCACTACCTAGGTACTCAATGTCAATTATTCATCACTGCTAGAATAACAACAAAATTGACTTCATATTCCAACATTATCTAGCATAGATTGGTTGCTACTTCACAATTAAAAATCTATTTTAAATGATGTCTATAATTGTGCCTTACCTGTGTTGATATTGACATAGTGTGTTGGTTTAAATGTGATGTCGTTGCTCTTTCCACCAAGGTTCAAACCTTGTTGGGGTATTATTGTTGAATCTTTATGTTGGGGATGAGGTCCCCCATTTGTGACCTTATTGGTTCATAGCTCAGGGTCAAAAGTGTTTACCCCTTAAGAAAAAATATTCCTTTCTTGTGGAATTTCATTAATGGTTCTCTCTTATCTATGGAATGCAAATAAAGCTCATTGTCCATCAACAAATACCCTATAGTCACAAACTAGGCCAATCTTGGAATGCCAAACACACTCACTAGAATTCCATCATAGCAGTCACTAAATTCATGCACATGGGCAACCTACACATTAAATTAGTTTATGCTTCTTCATATATCAATATTTAGATTGCAAGGCAATCCTTTCAAAACATGACACAACCTATCCCTTCATAAGGACAATGCATCTTTTAAAACATAGTCTAAGATGGTCGATTGAAATTTATCAAAGTTCAACTAAATTATCTACTCTTTAATATTCTTACTTTCAATTGAAGAAAAAACTTCAAGAAAAGTCCCTTGATAACACAAATAGTCCATAACCTTTTTTTTTTACCTTTATTTACTACATGGGTAACAATCTAAGAATCCTCGTCATCTTCCATGTTGATAGTTTTTTAACTTGGTAACATATTTTTTGTATTTGATAAACAACCAATTTATGTGATGAATGATAATGCTTACAACAATGATGATCCTCCTTCACTTTCATTGTTGTGGGGAGACAATATATATGTCTATTTCTATAGTCATACCTTGCATGCTATAAAAATATTCTTCAAAGATCACAATTCAGTTCACAGAGATCTTGGATGCAAGCAAGGAAATATAAGTACTCATAAGATAGATATCAAACCCTAATATGTTAATCTTATTTCCATGTCATATTTCCAATATTGAGACATTGGATGTTATTTACAAACTTCCCATGCCCATCTTACCATCACCTACAATTGTTTAAAATCAAATCTTGCATTCATACATTCCTTTTAAAAGAATATCTATGAAGGTATTGGGTGTTATGCCTTCAAATCGATTTTTTTATTAAGAGGGGTAAATTATTTTGACCTAGAGCTATGTACTAGTGAGGTCACAAATGGGGGACCTCATCCCCAATATAAATTCTCAACAATTACACCCCAATGGGGTTTGAACCTTGATGGCAAGAATAACAACACAACAACTTAACCATCACACCATGCCACTATTGACATGCCTTCAAATCAATTTAAAATTGACAAAATTTCTAAATGATCTAGTCAAATTCCTATGCCTACAATTTCCTCTCTCCAAAATTAGGGTTTATAAGGTTGGCTTTAAAATTTTGCATGTTAATAATTATATACTCATGTTTCACACCTAATATGCTTATATCACTTGATTTATAGTTGAAGATGTAGGTATCTTTTGCGTCTATTTCAATACTAACTAGGAAAGGAAGAATATATTAATCACTATCATGAGTGAACACGTTCCTATAAACAATGAGATCAATTGTTGAACTACAAAGAGAATACCTTTTACACTACTACATCCTTAAAGTCTATGGAGGTATAAAAAACTCACCCTAGAAAAACATTCTTCACAAAACATTACAAAAAGTTGTAAAGAAAAATTGAGTACCATATTTAAAACTACTTCTAACATAATACATCTAGTTCATATCAAATTCTTATAGGGTAAAACCTCACATTACCTTTTCAAAACACTCATGGAACATTAGTTTGGTATACATACATAATAATACAATTCTAAGTTGAATTTTGGAAGATTAGAGAAGGAAGTTCCACCTAGATTACCATGTCAATTACCAACAATATTTTCTCACTAACAAGAAATGAACATGGATCTTTGAATACCTATTGAACACAAATTCCATCTATCAACTCAGGTGATAAATATTTTGAGGACTTAAATCAACTCTACACTAATAGTTCGACTTCTAAATAGTAATAGATTAAAAAAATGAATCTTTCAATGAGGTATGGATCAACTTATTTGTATTTTTCTTCCTTGTGTTAAGTTGGAGAAGAGTGGGAATGATTAGTGATAGTATTGTCTATCCATCCTCTAGAATGCACATTTTATCTTTCTAACCTGTGATGTCATACCCCCTTTTGTGTGTTTTGCATTATATGTCTTCATAGTGTATGTTTCATGTTTGTCATGTTGCATTAAACCTCATGTGTGTGTGTGTGTCCCTTTATCTTTACATTGTTGTTCCATATGTTCTTGAGCCTAGGAGGTAGTGCATCCCCTAGACTCGATGTTATCCTACCACCCCAATATTTTTATAGATGAACCCTTCTTGGCTTATCCTTACTTTAGTGTGAACATAAGCCTAAGTTCATACTCTTACTAAAATGGGGGCTAAATATAGTGTCATAAATTGTCTACCTTGACAATTTCACACTAGGTTTAGCTCCCCCTTATGTGCTTGGACCTAATTATACTCACAATTTGCTTGTTTTAATGTCTTTTTTGGAAAACAAAATAAAATTGGGATTAATATAATTATTCATTTAACAACATAAAAATCCCTAAAATAGATTTGGTCTAGGGTGACCATGCCCTTGACTAGCCTATTTTGGATCAAATTTAAATATTGAATCTTCTATATTTTATATTTACAAATTTAAATTATTTGTTGGCTTCTCATAGAAATTTTATAGGAAATAAGTAAATGCATATGAATACAAGTATTTTTCACCATTTTAACACCTAATGAAAATTTGAGCAAGAAAGCATCCTAAAAAGTAGTCAAGAGTAGAATAAGTAATATTTTACTTCACTTTTATCAATTAAGATCTTCATTAGAAATGCATCAATTTTATGAGTAAGATTATCCATGTTTTTATGATCATTTATTTTATGAGTACTAAAATTTTAGGACCTTCAATAAAGCATCCAATTCTCCTTGCATGAGATGTTCTGACTTTAGTCCATCAAGGAGCTTAGATCTAAACTGGTAAGTTGCAACACATCAATTTATCACTTATTTTATCCATTTTCCCTTTTCCCAACCAAGGGCAAGAACTCTTTACATCATCATAGTTGTTGTGGAGGTGGGAACACAAAAATGGGGTTTGACTTAGGCAAGCCCCTATATGGCAAGACCCTTTCTCTCCTTTATTGTGTTCAGGTGATAGATCTGAAACAAATTTCAAAGGAGATTCAAGGCCTAATTTCAAGATCAAACATTCAAGCATCCTATTTCAACAAATTAGGGCAAGGTGAATTATTTATTAATAGATGAAGTTATGAAGTTGAAACCTAAAAGGAAGGACCTATAGACTATAACCTACTGATACTTGTTCAAAGATCCAAAAAAGCATAATTTCCTATCTAGGGCACCCACACCCCTGACCAGCTAGATTTAGCTCAAATTTGTGTGTTAGGTTCTTCTATCTTTCAACTATGCTTCTCTACAATTTGTTCTTGTGTTGAATAATTCTACAATTTTTTGTAATTCCATCAGTTTGTTGTAGGTGCACCATTAGCCTAATTCATTATTACATCACACACATCACTTTTAAATCAGATTCAACCTCGCCACCATAAAAAAAGGGACTAAAACGTAATCAACTATTTTGACTCTTCCATTAAGGATAGTAGCTAAGTGGTCTTTTATGATCATTTTTGTCTCCCTAAATGTTAGAAGGTGAAGGTGTGATTTAGACCACATATCCCCTTTTTTTCCATCATAGTTTTTATTCAAAATCAAACCCCATTAAGAGGTTATTGTTAAGTGTTTATATTGGGGATGAGGTCCCTCGTTTATGACCTCACTGATTCATAGATCCGAGTAAAAAACATTTACCCCTTAAAAATTAAAAAAATATGCCTTTCCTATGCAAGTCCCTTAATGGTTCTCTCTTAGCTATGGAATGCAAATAAATATCATTAACCATCAACAAATAACCTATACTCCCAAACTAGGTCGATCTTGGAATGCCAAACACACTCACTAAAATTTCATCATAACACTCACTAATTTCATGCATGACAACCTACACATTAAATAAACTTATGCTTCTCTTTATGTCAATATTTAGATTGAAGGCTATCCTTTCAAAAAGTGGCACAATTTTTGTCTCTTCATAATGACACCACATCTTTTAAATCACAATCTAAGATGACCAATTAAAAATTATTAAAGAAGCTAAATTATCTACTCTTTAATATCCTTACTTTTAATCAAAGAAAAACCTTCAAGAAAAGTCCCTTGATTACAAAAATAGTCTATAAACTTATTTTTTAACCTTCACTTATTGCATTAATAACAATCTGGGGATGATATGGAGGAGGAAAAAAAAGATGAGGAAGAGGAGGAGCAAGTTGAGCCATCTGGAGAAAAGATGGAAACAGGGAATGTTGAGGAGGAAGGGCTCTCTAGTCGGGAGAATAATTTTGATGATTCCAGTATTGATTTTCTTAAAAGTAGAATAAATTTCTTGTAGGTCCAATTTGAGGACATGGAAAAGGCTTTGGTGACCCTGATGAGATTCTCCAATAGGCTGATGTGACACATGATACTAGGTGCATCCTTGGGGGAAGCTAAGATTAGCAGAAAACTAAAGAAGCAAGGAAAGGTGGACTCCCTCAAGCTGTTGGATGATACTGAGGGACCTGATTGGTGCGAGTATGTGGCTCTCTTAGGAGAGTATGGGGATATGATAAGGAGGGCTAGCTAATGGCTTGGGCTATTGTTTTCCTTGCTTTTGATGTGATTTTTGTTTTATCTCATTATCTGGGACTGTTTGTATATTATCTTTAAGATCTGATGGAATACCACCTAATACACTATGGATTTAATCAATGGTCTATGTAGATTAAACTTTGTTGGTAGTAATTTTCTATTTTTGATAATTATGGGCTGGACTATAGCTATGTTGTTAAATTTGGGCCTGCGTGCCAGTATCTTGTTGTTTTTTGGTGTGGTTGGTGGTGTTGTTTCCCACCTTGGTTTCCTTTTTTTATCTGCTATGTTCCACAGGATCAAGGCCCTTCCCTGCTTATATTATCAAAAACAATCTAAGAATCCTTGTCATCTTCCATTGATATTTTGTTAACTTAGTAGCATATTTTTTGTATTTAATAAACAACCAGTTTAGCCGATGAATGATAATGCTTACAACAATGATGATCCTCCACTTCAATTGATATAGGGAGACAACATTTGTGTCTATTACTATAGTCATACCTTGCATGCTATAAACATCTTCTTCAGAGATCACAATTAAGTTCAAAGAGACCTTGGATGAAAGCAAGGAAATATAGGTACCTGTAAGATAGATATCAAACTCTGATATGTTAATCTTATTTTCATGTCATGATTGTAGTGTTGAGACATTGGATTCTATTTACAAATTTCCCATGCCCCTCTTACCATGGCCTACATTTTTTTGAAGTAAATTTTTCATTCATACTTTCCTTTTAAAAGAAGATCTATGTAGCCACTGGGTGCTACACCTTCAAATCAATTTAAAATTGATAAGATTTATGGTTTATCTAGTCAAACGCCTATGCCTACAATTTCCTCTCTTGAAAATTGAAGTTTATAAGGTTGGATCTAAAATTTTGCATGTTAATATTTATATATTCATGTTTCACACCCGATATGCTTATATTACTTGATTTATAGTTGAAGATGTAGGTATCATCTACATCTATTTTGATACTAACCAAGAAAGGAAGAATATATTAATCACTATCATGAGTGAACAAGTTCTTATTGATAATGAGATCAATTTTTGAACTATGAAGAGGATCCATTTCACACTACTACATCCTTAAAGTCTATGGAGGCATCAAAAGAATTATGTTTCACCCTAGAAAAATATTCTTCACAAAACATTACAGAAAGTTGTGGAGAAAAAATGAGTACCAAATTTAAAACTAGTTCAAACATAGTACATCTAGTTCATATCAAATTTCTATATGGTAAACCTCACATTACCTTTTCAAAACACTCATGGAACATTAGTTTATTTTGCATATAGGTGATAATACAATCCTAAGTTAAATTTTGGAAGATTAGAGAAGGAAGTTCCACCTAGATTATCATGCCAATCTCCAACAATCTTCTATCATTGTCAAATGATGGAAAAAGATCTTTGAATGACTATCAAACACAAATTCCATCTATCAACTTAGATGATAAAGCTTATGGGTACTTAAGTCAACTTCTACATTGATAATCCCACTTCTAGGTAGTGATGGATTGAAATTTGTTGAATCTTTCAATGAGGGATAGATCAAATTATTTTTATTTTTCTTCCTTATGTTAATCTAGAAAAGAGTGGGAATGATTAGTGACACTATTATCTATCCACCTTCTAGAATGCACATTTAACCATATTTATTAATTAATTGAAAACCAAAATACAATGGATTTTTTATTTTCAATTGATTAATAAATATGATCAAATGTACATTCTAGGGGATGCATATAGATGTTTTTGATTAGTGACATGAGAAAATATTGAAGTTAAACTAGGCCTTCTTTAGGTGATGTGGGAGCAACTTCTCATACAACTCTTGGCACTCGGTGACATGGCGTTAGACTCCTAGATTCCTCTGCTTAGTTGCCACTTCTGGAGTAAATTCATCCTTAGACAAAGGAATATTTGATAATTGTTTTAAACATGCACTACATGCTATTACATGTGTGATACTTAGTTATTATTTATTATTTTCTTATTCATTTTATAAACTTAACTCTTTTTTAACCTAGTCAACACAATAATGCATATATTTTTAAAATAAATAAGACATTGTTTATTAGGAGGTTGTGATAGTTAGAATCAATTGCAATGATTAGAGCACCATTTATTTTGTCAAGAGCCTTATGTATCATGCTCATATCAATCATGTTGATGTTCAATATCATTTATTTAGGATATGGTAGAGAATGGTAACACAATGTTATAGAAGGTTAACACTCAAGAATAATGTTATTGATTCCCTCACAAAGCTAGTAAGAACAAAGAGTTTATGTTTGGCATAAGGACATGATCCTTAGATCCTATAGATAATTTTTTTATGGATCTTATGGATGTCATTACAATATATAATATCAGGTGGGAGAATGTTAGGGTGTGTGATATTTAATTGTAATTGTAAGGAAGCTAAGGTAGCGAAACAACTTCCTACACTAATCTTGAGAGGAGAATAATGTAAAACTTTTACAGATCTTTAATAGTTACAGAAACTTAAACATAATAAACATAAATATCATGCATACCATGACATAGTGATTTACGTGGGGAAAACCCTTTCAAGAGAAAAACCCCACACTCCAAAAGCCACCCAAAATATTATTCAACAATAAAAAAGATTACAATATACTTGTAGAGCAAGCTTCTCACAGGAGTATCACCACTTAGAGATCTAGAGACAACACGACCACTATCAAACTCTCAAAATACATCACTCTCTCCTGGAAAAAGATAGGCCAAAAAAATATCCACCATTAGATCTAAAACCAAATAATGTATGGTTCAGATTTATAATGTACATTTATTTAATATATGTCAGCCATTTTATGAGTTTTCTTGAAAAAGTTAACACACTCACATTTTCCTCCTCAACACCACCCCATGCTACCATTTATACACCTATCGATGTAACTAGGAAATACATATACAAATATATATACATCCTATCAACAATAAACTATATATAATTGCAAGGTTGAGACATGTTTTCCCAATAGTAATCCTATGCAATAATGTGACAAGTGAGCCCAAAGGGCCCCCTGGGTCTCCCAATTGGAGTTGAAGGATTCAATGAATATAACCAAAGCTTGCATGGGGGATTCAAAAGTTAGTTCCCTCAAAAATTGTGTGGCCCTTTTTTTCTTCTTTTTTTGGGTGATATTCATGTTGTTTTCTTGGCCCACTGTTTTGATACCTATAGTATTTAAAACTATTTTTTTTATGTGTCTATTAATATTCACACATGCACAAGGGGTTAGAGGAGTGTGCATTTTAGGTATTTCATAGGTACATAAGGGTTATTAGAATGTTATTAGATTGAAGGGAGAAAGTATGATGCACATGCACTCTTATGTTGAAGATTAATACATACTTGTGTTTGTCATTGATGGTGGAATTTTTTCTACAAGGGTTTATCCACGTATATCTAGTGTCAGATGTTTATTTATTATGGTTTTTTGAATTCTATTTGCTTCCATATAATCTCTTAATGAATAACCTAATGTTGCATTGACAAAAACAGACTTGCACACTCTTTGAAAGGCTAACAATTGTAGCATTTTACCTTGTTTTAACAATAAAATAGCCATACGAGTTTGACAATTTAATTAATAAGATTCAAATATTAAAAATTACTTTATTAATTAAGTATTTATCCTATGATATAGTTTTACCATGTGAGTAAAATATTAATTAATAGATTAATATTGAAAATGTTGTATTATGTAAACCATCATATACCCTTATGAAAAGGTATAACCACTCGAAACCATATCTGATGATTACATCTAATGTTTAGTGATTCCTCAAATGAGGAATCTACATATATGGTGAATATGATATATATCAATTGATATATAGTTTGGCATTAAAAATCTCTAAGTGGTATTGAGGTTATGTGTGGATGAGGAGAGGAGAGAGTGAAAAATCTAGGTTCCATTATTGCAAATTTTCTAAAAAAATTATGGGTTTTTATTAGTAACGGTTTCCTCATATAAATCATGGTATTTTGTGTAAATTGTCTCAATTTTATATTTTATGTTTATTATTTATATTTTAATACATTTATAATCAATGGTTATAATGATAAATTTATATTCAAATTTCAACATAAATATTGAATAATCATCAATAAATGAAACACAACAATGAGATTTCCTAATAGACTGAACATCTACTAGACCAAACACATTCATGTGAATAATTTCTAAAAAAATATTAGCTCTAGTACTTCCCACAAAAAAATTAACACTATTAAATTTACTAAACACATAGTGTTCATAGAAATCAAACTCAATAAAATAATTTTAAAAATCATTCATCATATTTTTATTAATTGTTGTCCAAAAAACCTTTTAACTAATGTGACTCATTCTCTACCACCACAACATACATGAATTTACATAATTTTCATTACATTGATAGAGTTCCAAAATATAGATGCCTTTAGCTTAAACAAGGTTATGTATCAATTATCCTTAAATAGCTGTAAGATTTCCTCTAAAAAAACTTGCAACAATTCTTGTTAAAAGAGACATGCAGAATAACACCATTCATATTAGAAATCAAATTTAAATTTCATGTAAGCCTTAGAATACATGACACCTTTGTAAATATTTTCTCTTTCTCATCATTAAAAAATAATTTTACCGTGTTCATTATTCAAAAATATCAGGAGTTCTATTATTGCTAAGAAACACCTCACCACCATTGCATGCTCTGTAATGAGAAAACCACTCCTTGTGAGGAGTCATGTGGTACAAAACACATGAATTTATCAACTACAAGTCATCGTGAGTAGTATTAGTAGAAATAAATAATGAATCAATTTTATTATCATCATTAGAGGATTTTTTAAGTAGAGAAATCTTTTGAATTATTATTCCTATTTCTATATTATTTCTTCACATGGACCCACTTCCAACATTTTACTTTGATATTTCTAGAATTTTTAGATTGTCCTTTTGATTTATATAGATTTCTTTCATTCCCCTTGTGTATTGCCCTTTTTTCTCTCCTGATCTTCCCCAAACATGCAATGCATCCTTTGAACCTCCATCTATGAATTTCCTCTTCATTTATTCACTAAGAAAATTAACAATAAGAAAATCCATCCTATCCTTTACATCACCACCACTAATAGCAGTGATTATTTTTTCTTATGATTCATAACAAAGTATCAAAATATATCTATTATTTTCATCAATCTTAATATCAATACTTTCTAATTGACTCAAAAATAAGATTAAAATACATTTAGATGATTTGATAATTGAATATGCTTCCTTCATTTTCAAGGAATGCAACTTTATTTTCAAGCATACATTGTTTACTAGACTATTGGTTTGACATATTTGACTTATATTTGCCCATAAATTGTGTTCAAAAGTTTTCTAAAAAGTACTCAAGAGGATAGAGTTAGAGAGTCAATGTTTCCTCTTACCTTTTTTATCTAACTTTGTCCAATCTTCAACTATGATTTTGATAGGCTCTTCCTTTATGTGACAATTGTCTATCGATCCCTTTCTTCCAAGAGATTTGATGTAGAGCAAAGATTTCCTACCTATATCACTATCTCAAACACAAAAGATTGTTGATTGACAAAACTCAAATAGCTAAACAGTAACTTGGTTTTAATTGATTATCTCAATTCAACATACTTGGAATTTTGCAATTACAAAGTTGTAAAAAAAATTACAAATAAAAACCAACATTTTCACTTTTCCATCTCTTTTTCTTTTACTCAATCATCATTGACTCTATGCACCCTCTTTTCTTTGCACACCTAGCCTGCATATCAACCAAAACTACATCTCTTTCCTTTCCACGGGCCCCTTTCAGGTCACCCCTCTTCCCTCAATTAGTTTATTGTTTAAACTCTTATCAGAAACTAATTTGGCCCCAACTTGGAGCTTTATACCGCCTTCAACCCAACACTATTCTTTAGTCGTTTCCTTTATCTACCACTCCATTCAAAGTTGTGTAACATTTACTTGCAGTGCCCCTTGAACTTGGGATTGATGCCTCCTTTGTCCTTCATGGGTTTCTCATTTCTCTCTCTTTCCAGTGGCTTGCCCTTCACTCAATTTCATCAGGCTCCCTTTCTGTGAAGTCGACCTCTTCCCCAAAACCTCTATCTTCCCTCTATTTCCATTACTTTCTAATTCCTACCTATTCATATTTCATTTCCTTTGGTTTATTTTATTTTATTTTATTTAAAACAAAATAAGTATCCTTTCTTAAACATGTCCTCCTCTGTGGCATTGAAAGGTGGGTTAAAAAAAAGTTAAGTTCAAAACTTTAATTGATTTTAAATCTTTTATTGTCTCATCAATTCGACCCTTTGCCTTCTCAATGTCTGATTTCTTGACAAGAATATACACCAATTCAAAGCCATGACCCTCTACTTCAATTTTGTTTTGACTCGAAACAAAATCCCTTCTCTTTTGACCTGCAGCCTTTACATCCGCTTTATATATTTGAAAGCTTTAATAGCCTAGTTTGAGTCTCCATATTTTGCATATATATATTGGTCATTTGTTCATACATTTGAAATGAAACCAATCACATTCAAATTGTGAGAGAGTTGACAATAGGTAGAGGAATTTGACTTTACATCAACCAATTCATTGGCTTAAAAGATAACATTTCTCAAGTGCAATAGTGAAGATGGAAAATTTAAGAGGTTTAGAGACAACAAAGAAAATAAAACCAAAACCAAAATTGAAGGAAATTAAAATGAAAATATTTTTAGTGGTATTGATCACCCATTCACCCACGTGCTCTTGCACCAGACATGCTGGGTGAGTGGAATGTTCCTTGAGTTGGAAAACTCAGGAACACTCAAAGGTGCATGGGATAATAATCCCATGTTTGTTTTTAATCCAATGTTACTCCTTGTCCATGGGATCCTTCTCTCTTCTACACTTTAGCTCATCCTCAACACTCAAGCCATCTCCATTGGCATTATCTCATTTCTCAAAACAACTTCTTACCACAGGTTCATCTCAGTGCCCTCTACATTTTCTTGGATTGTTATTCTTTCTTCCTCTATTGCACTACTACAATAAATCATAACCTAATTTTATCTTTCCCTCTAAAATCTACTCTCTTAATGGTTGCAAATCATTCCAATCACCTCGTTCCTTTTCCTCTACACATTGCTTCTCTACACTGCAACAAACAATAGAGCTGGAATCTTTCATCTGTTTCTCGTTCTCCTTCAGAGAATTTAACATATACTTATGTCCATCTTTTTGGATGGTATAAACATTCCTCCTATCATTATAAATGTCTTCCCTATCAAACTGTCATGGCCTACCCAACAACACATGACATGCAGTTATAGGTATTACATCACACAACACTTCATCTTTGTATCAACGAATCTAAAAATTGATTAAACACTGCTCACACACAGTCATTTTGTGTTCCCTCTACAACCAATAAACTTTGTATAGACTAGGATGCTTACTCCTTTTTAAACTTATTTTTTCTACCATTTCCTCTAAAACTAAGTTATCCATACTACCACTATCAATTATAACTTTGCAACAGTTACCTCCAGCCTTACACACAGTCTGAAAGAAATTCCTTTGAGATGGTTTCTCCTCCACCGTATCTCAGTTCACCAACACTCTCCTCATCATGAGAGATTCACCTTCTTCTAGGTCTACAGTTTGTGGTGATGCATCGCATTCTTCATCCTCTTGTGCCAAGTGGTTTCTTGCTACACTCTTCTTGCTTCTTTCATGTACTTGAGAACACTCGAAAGCACAATGACCAACTTCTCCACACTGATAATGTTGACTTTCTCTTTGTGCATATTTTTCCTTGATGAAAAAACTGATAATATGGCTCTTTGGTCTTGGCATGTTTATTGGTTCAGTTCTAGCTTACTCTTGGTCTATTCCTATTTTGGCATTCAGTACCTTGGTTGTGGACAGTATTATGGCTTTGGTTTACAGTCAGATTTGTCATATCTTGTGGTACTGATCAGGTTGAGCTTCATGTGCAGATAAAGGCTATCTTGCTTGTACAAGTGATTGGGTTATGGTATTGGATTTCAAGTGATATCATTTTATATGTTTGATCATTATATCATTTTGATACTGAATCAGATGGAACTCATTTTGGCATGATGGCTTTTAATTCTTCCTTGGTTCTACTGAGACGCATCCATGTGATAGGATTTCATTTCTCAAGATTACAGGTATTTTGGTAAGCTTTAGTTTTCATGAAGACTTGTGTTGCACATTCATTTTCTTCAGATTTTATATGCTTGATTGTATCATTGGCATACAAGGTGCATAGGTGCTAGTAATTGGTTTATATGAAGTGAACAATTCTTGATGATATGTTTCAATTCCTCTTCAAAGTACTTCTCTTTGATGGTTTACATGGAAACATTCATTTTTCAAAGGGCAATCAAGTATAGTAAAGTGGTTTGTATTTCTTATAGAAATTATATGCTATATTTGGTGGCATAAAGCTAAAGCTATACATAGCTTTGACTTGGGGTAATCAGGCTATTTACATATGATTTGGTTTACATTATTCAGGTCGGGCCTACCATGTTTCACAATGGTCATATTATTTGATTCATTTTCATCGGATTTTTTTTTTTGTTTAAAATGAAAGCCATTTAAATAGCTATCGGTGATCATAGTGTTGGGATTCATCTTGCTTATCGACCACATTCATCGAGCTACATCTTATTTGAATTTCATTTTTTTGACTTATGCAATAAGTCGGCCTTAACTTGGACAGTCGATGGTATTTCAAGTTGACACTAATGAACATGTGATTAAGATTTTCATTACTCACGTGGATGTGAGTGGGAAAAAATATGAAAATTGTTTGTAATATTTGTGGATTTCAAAATGATTAAAGTGCGGATTCCAAATGATTATGTATTTGGTCAAAATGCTTGATAGCAAAGCAGTTAGGGAAAAATCATTGTCTTTTTCATTTTGCTCTAAAGATATACCCCAGCGTCGTCATGGAGAGTTTGCAGTTATAGTTTGTAGCTGATTTTCGAGTTGAATGTTGGATGAGTTTTAGTGAGACCGTTATGAAAGTTTTGCACAATCATATGGTAAAATTATGGCCGCCCTAACAGGTATTTGTTTTTTTAGTTTGGGAAATCTTGCATTGGTTTGTTAAAGCAACTAATTTTATGAATTAAGTGATTCGTTGAAGTTTAGAAATCTGTTAAAGATTAATCTTAGTTTTTCATCAACCCGAGTTTATATTCAAGGGTTTCATTGGCATTCATTGATATATCATTTATTTTCTAAAAACCCATCATGGGTATCATGATTTAGCAACTTTGTTTATACAAACCCAGGTTATTGTATTACGGGTTTTTTGAAAAGGAATAACTGTTTTGTGCATTGTATAAATACATGGAAAAAATCCATGATTTAGTGAGAGAAAAGAGAGAAAATAAGAAGAGGGCTTTATTGTAACACAACTCTGGTTTCATTACAGAGATTGCATTCAAAAATGTAGTGTGGTTTTTGTTTGAGTTATTTTGATCAAATTTGTGAAAAGAAGAAAAGAGGGTTTCTTGTGTAATCTCTGGTTTTCACAACAGAGACATTTGTGTTCAGTGTGGGAGAATTTTCATAGTACTGTTATGAACAGTACATATTGTAGTGGGTATCATTGAAGATCATTTTTGTACTTTGTATTCAGTTGTGATTTTAGGACTACAAATGTAAATGCAGTTGTAAGGTCATTTATGTATACATAATTTAGACAGTGATTTTGTAAAGGAGTTGGTGCTCCTACTGAAGTTGATACTTCAAAATTTAGGTAGAGTTGGTGCTCTTATGAAGTTGGTACTTTAGAAACTTGTTACAGAGTTGGTGCTCTTTGATTAATGAAAAGGAATTTTTAGCTAGTGGTTTTATACCCCATGAGGGTTTTTCCACTCAGGAAATCTTTGTGTTATGTGTTATTATTTGTCTCTCTCATTCTGTTTCATATTGATGTTAGTCAATGCTCTGATACTTTAAAATGTTCAAGTTGATCATGCAAAATTAACATGTGTAAATCTGTTGCAAAAACAAATTCATAGAGCAAATTGAAATCAGCATTTTGTACTCTATATCTAAATGTTTTTCAAAGTTACATTTTGTGAAGTCTTTAAGTTTTATTTTGAAAAGCACAGCAAGATTGTTCATAAAGTTCAGTTGAACATATCATATAGTGATTTTAATAAGTGTTACATGTGAAGTCAATCAAGTTTCACTTGTGCTAGCAAAGTTGCATTGTATTAAGATTCAAAAAAAATCTGTCACATTGGGTTAAAGGTTAAAAAGCTTAATTTGTACTTTAAGAGTTAAAATTTGTATCACTCTAATTCACCCCCCCTCTCAGAGTGAATCCACTTCCAACAGATAATATCTGAATGGAAGCCCTTTGTTGCTTCTGCCATGTCCTCTTGCTAGTACCTCCTTTTCTTTGGTGTTTTGGCCCACTTCTTTGCTCCATTTTGGCTTGGATTCTTCCTCAATCTACTTTCCTTTATTGCTGCTCACTTGCCCCTTTTCAGTATGCTTCCTCAACTATAGTAATCTTTAGCATACTCATCTCATCTTGTATGTTAAACCTCAAGATATCCACATACCTGGATTCCTTTTCCCTATCAATTTCATGCCTTCTAGATCGAATAGTCAGCTTGTAAAATTATTCCATGTAATCTTTTACACTCATATCTTTTTGCTTCAGATTTTGCAATTTCTCGAACAACTCCATTTTTTAATCTCCAGGTATGAATTTATTCTTCAACCTCATCACAATTTGGTCCCACCTTGTTATCTGGGGATCTCCATCCATTTCTTGTTCTTTCTGCAACCCTTTCCACCATAACCCAGCATGCACTTTCAATTTTATTTGAGCTATCTTCCCCCGTTGTGGGTCTCTAATCTCCTCCATCTTGAAGTACTCCTCCAACTCTCCAATCCAATCGATTAGCTCATCTAGATTTAATGTTCTAGAAAAGTTTGGCAAATCCATCTTATTGCTCTTCGTTATTCTCGAAAGAGCTCTCAAAAATCTTTCTTGTTCGGCATCCACTAGTCGTTCTTCCTCTTCCTCCTCTTCTTCTCTTTCATGTTCTTTACCTTTGATTTCTTCCTCATTCTCACATTACCTTTCTCTTTCTCTTTAGTTACCAACACCTAATTCCTCCTGGTTTCTGATACCTTCTATTACCATATCTCAAAATCTTTCCAATACTACCTCTAATCTGGGTCTTCCTCTTTGAGGCGACATCTCTTCCAATCAACAATTTCAGCTCTCAATTATTTGGGATTCTACACACACCCACAACAATTCTTTTGAACTCTACACTACCGTTACTCACTCCCACAGATCCTGGTGGATGCTCTTCATGCTCACGATTGTCTACTTTGATACCAATTTGATGCATAGAAAATATTTCCTACCTATATCACTATCTCAAACACAAAAGATTGTTGATTGACAAAACTCAGATAGCTAAACAGTAACTTGGTTTTAATTGATTATCTCAATTCAACATACTTGGAATTTTGCAATTACAAAGTTGTAAACAAAATTACAAATAAAAACCAACATTTTCACTTTGCCATCTCTTTTTCTTTTACTCAGTTATCATTGACTTTATGCACTCTTTTCTTTACACACCTAGCCTACATATCAACCAAAACTACATCTCTTTCCTTTCCATAGGCCCCTTTCAGGCTGCCCCTCTTTCCTCGATCGGTTTATTGTTTAATCTCTAATTAGAAACTAATTTGGCCCAAATTTGGAGCTCTATATCGTCTTTAACCTAGCACTATTCTTTAGTCGCGTCCTCTATCTACCACTCTATTCAAAGTTGTATATCATTTACTTGTAGCACCCCTTGAACTTGGGATTTATGCCTCCTCTATCCTTCGTGGGTTTCTCATTTCTCTCTCTTTCCAACGGCCTGCCCTTCACTCAATTTCATCAGGCTCTCTCTCTCTGTGAAGTCAACCTCTTCTCCAAAACCTCTATCTTCCCTCTTTTTCCATTACTTTCTAATTCCTGCATGTTCATATTTTGTTTCCTTTCATTTTTTTTATTTGCTTTTATTTAAGACAAAACAAGTATCCTTTCTTACCCGCGTCCTCCTCTGTGGTATTGAAAGCCGGGTTAAAAAAAGTTAAGTTCAGAACTTTAATTGAATTTAAATCTTTTACTGCCTCCTCAAGTCAACCCTTTGCCTTCCCAAAGTTTGATTTATTAACAAGAATATGCACCAATTCAAAGCCACAACCCTCTACTTCAATTTTTTTTGACTCAAAACAAAATCCCTTCTATTTTGACCTATGACCTTTACATCTAATTTATATATTTGAAAGCTTCAATAACCCAATTTGAGTCTCCATATTTTGCATATATATATATATATATATATATATATATATATATATATATATATATATATATATATATATCGGCCATTTTTTCATACATTTGAAATGAAACCAATCACATTCAAATCGTGAGAGAGTTGATAATAGGCAGAGGAATTTGACTTTACATCAACCAATTCATTGGCTTAAAAGATAACATTTCTTGAGTGCAATAGTGAAGATGGAAAGTTTAAGAGGCTTAGGCACAACAAAGAAAACAAAACCAAAACCAAAATTGAAGGAAATCAAAACGATAATATTTTTGGTGGTGTTGATTGCTCGTTCACCCGCATGCTCTTGCACCAAGATCTTCCATTTTAAGTGTATATGAATTCCACCCTAAGCCATTAAATTTTTCATTCTAAATGAGATATGCTTTCCATGGTTTTAACCACACATGAATTTTTAAAAGAACTAAATAAAATACTACCATTGCAATCACAAAAAATCCTACAATAATCTAATAAAGGCATCACTCTCTCTAATCAAGCCACAACTCTAATTCCAAATATTAAGAACAAAGTAAAAAGATATATTGAAAGTATAAACAAAGAGTGTTGAAATTTGATTAATTGATTAGTACATGAAATAAATCCATAAATTTAAACATGAAGAAGCACAAATAAAATTAGCAATAACACATAACATTAGATTTATGTGGAGAAGCCCTTTTGAGAAAAAAATCCATCACTAAAGAGATCCAAGCTTGTATGAATCTTAAGAACAAAATTACACCATTATAATTCACACTATTATCTTTAGTTTAACATCATTACAACTACATAACAAGGTACTTCACCTACATAAAAACATATAATCTCTACTTCATACACTTATTATATAGAGAAAAATAAATAGAAAACCACCAAGTGGTTTTTGTAAATTAGTGACCACTAAAATTATTGTCCACAATTAAAAATTCAAGCCCCATTATGTATTGAAATATGTACCCAAAATAGAAACCAACTATTTCCAAGATGTTCCACTCTTTCCAATATATTGTTGGCCTCCTCTAATGGTTCAATAACTAAGCCCTTAAAGTTATAACTTAGAGATTAGATATCTGCACTAAGTAGTTATCTTGCTCATCATGAAGGTTCATTTCATTGTCAACCCAAGGACATGAACTTGAAATGGGTCAGCACTATTTGTGCACTAGGACTCAATTGTAGTTATCCTTATCCTATAACTAGAAAGGAATTAGTACTAAAAGTAAAATGCTTGAAAAGAATTAGCATAAGTACTGAGCATGAATCAACAACTAAAGTGAACTGAAATGAATGACAAAATAGAAATCTCAGCAAACAAACAAGAAGTTACTTTATCTGCCTTGGCTATAGGAACAGACACAGAACAAAGTTCCAATGGTTGTAGGAACAAACACCTGCTAAGACCATAACTAATTACTTAATAGAAAAGTAACTACTAAACTGAATAGATGGAATTCGCACCAAGTGGGGCCCCTTGAATGAGTCTTCCTTAAGCTAACTCAGATGCAACAAATCAAAGTATCATTTTATTCATTGAAAACATTGGTACATCATAATAGCAACATGACTATATTCCTTGAAACTGAAAATGCAAGTACAATATCAGAATATCCAACTTCCAAAAGAGGAACATCTAATCATTATTTATAGAAGGAAAGCTTCTAACTAACCCTAACTAATTGGGCAGTCGACTCCAACAAAATAGGAGGATGCCATTTATTGAAAGCATGAAAAAGAGGAAGGAAGTTATGCATGCTCAAGACTTTAGTCAAACCAGTCTTGCCTCAATGAGGATCCAACATAGAAACACCTCCTAAATCTACTCAACTAATAGACATGGTCATTTAAAGGTAAGTTACAACTTCCACATGAGCTAGAAGTTTCCCTCCATTCCAAGTTTCCCTCCATTGACCTCTTTAATGTCCATCTCTTTGACTTCTTTAACAACTAGCCAGCTGGCATGAACTTCCACTTTGTAGGCTTCATTTATATTAGCATCTTAATGTGAACCTGCATAATGACATTAGCGTGCACAAAACAGTTGTATATCCATAATTATCTTAGAATAACATTCATTCAATCACATGTAAAATTAATATAGATATATCACATAGCAGGTTAATACTATCAAAATTCACAGGGATAAGTTCATGCCCAAAGTTCATAAATTTAGGGAAATAACATAGAGATTATTGATAACTAGATGCTAAAATCCCATGGTAACAACAACAAATATATGATAAACCCTATAAAAAATAAGTCATTATTTGGACTCATCATCTCCCCCAACCTAATGATCTGTTGGTCCTCCAACAGAAGGAACTCAATTCCTTTTCCTTATCAAAGCCCTGAAATCACCAATTGTTGTTTTCCCTTGATCATTTTTTGTCGTTTCTAAATTTGGATCCCAATAGAACCCCTGCTTGCTTTCCAATCTACCCCACCTTGGCCTCTCTATGTCTACATCCTACTAATAGGTTTTGTAGTCTGGTACTAGCCACAACAGAATAGGTGGCTGAAATATTAATGGGAGCCAATAGTGTTGCTTCATCCTCCCAAGATGTATATACTTGATGCTTCATTTGCAAGCTGCATAATAATTTTGCATGGAATGGGGTTCACCCTATTTTAACTGATCTGGAAAATCATTCCATCTCTATGATATATATCCCAACACTGTCTTTCCTGTAGTGGCCACTATCTGCTCATATTCTAGGTATGCTTCCTCCCTAGCAGGCATGATCCTCTTTTTGTATTCTAGATTATAAAGAAGTTTGTGCCATGTGTAGTAGATATCTGCAGGATTGCTTGATTTAGCTCTTAGAGATAGGGGGTATGGAGTTCTCTTTCTCTATATATTTTGAATTGTTGCCCCTAGCTGATTTCATTTTGAATCTATGACATTAATGCCCTCAAGTGAATATCCCCAATGTATAGCAATGGATTCCATTCATGGTCATTGGGAACACCATAGTTATGCAAATACAATTCACGCAACAGATTTTTAACTTCAAGAGGAGAGCATTGGTAAGCTTGGAAAAATTCTTGTGGGGTTACAATGGAAGGGTTTAAACCAGAAATGACCCTTGACAACTTAAATGAAAGATGATGCTCCCTTAAATGCAATGCATATGCCCATGGGGCAGTTCTACATGCCATAATTTGTGGTACTAGAGCCACCACATTGTCTACATTATCCTTTAATGCAGTAATCTTTGCATTCTTCTCTTCAATTTCTTCATTTTTCTTATTGATTTCTTCCTGTAGCTTGATTTTTTCTTTATTCCATTTTTCCTCTTTCTTCTTCATTTCTTTCCATAAATCGAGGGCTACTAATGCCCATAAATGATATGTTTTAGGATCTAAGATGATTGCTTTAAGAATGCATATCAATTATAGTTCCAAACTCCAAATTACTAAACTAAAATTAACAACACATAATTAAATGAATAAAATCAGAATTTAGAATGAGACAAGAAAGAGAATGCAAACAGCTTGATAACGGAGTTCTTCGTAAGAACGACTATGTCTTTGGGCCCCTCTCCAAAGAGTAGACCGATTCGATTGAAATCTTCATAAATTGGGCATTACAACAGTTTACAAGCTCTTTCCTTCAAGCACGACAGAATTCCAGCATTCTCCAGATGTACAAGAACAACAAATTATCTCTCCAAAATGCTCTAAGTCTCCAACACCTGAATAATTCCCAATGAATCCTCAAGCCTCTAAACCCCCCTTTTTATATTGAAAATTTAATCAATTTGGTTACTAACCAATTGATTTTACAAAACAACCTTATCTCTCCATTTTTACAAATACAACTTAAAATCCCCCTTATTTACACAAAAATCTTCGAATCTCTCATTTTACATTATTTTTAAAAAACATATAAAATCCCTAAGCCCCTTAATTTTTGTCATATCCAGGATTATATTGTTTACGGGAGTTTGCTTGTTTCATCCTTTTAGAGGACTTTGTTTTAAATTTGGGCTTATTAATTATTCCTTACCACCCATTAATTTAGTGGTTGAAATTATATATTTTTAAGGGGAATATTTTAGTTTTTTTTGTTTTACTTGTTTTACCAAGTAAATCCCACCTTTTCCTCCTTAAAATTTGCCCCAAGTAAGCATGAACGTGGGAGGTAGGTGTGGGGTTTTTTTTTCCTTGTTTTAAGGCTTAGGATTAGGTGCACTTTTATATATATATATATATATATATATATTTTATTCGTCCTGATTTTGCCACTTGTCATCACATGATTGGTTGATGATGATGACTGGATGCTGATTGTACCATGTTGATGTCAGCAAAGTCAACCCAACCTTGACTACTAATATCTCGTCTAAACAAACTTCGTTTTCCATGAAACGAATGTTGTTTGAAAGCTTGTGACGAGATCTTCGCATTGATGCCAATCTTGACCACTTTTGACAACGTCAATTTTTGACCCTTTTTTTCTCTGACTTGGCTCCAGGGTTGACCAAGGTTTGACTGAGCATAACTTGGACTCTGTAGCTCTGTTTGACTCCTTTCGAGTTGTGTTGGAGTCAGAATTTTGGCCACTTTCTGATGATGCCATTTCTAAAGATAAATGAGAAAATTCAAATTTTGGTGAAGATCCTCCAAATCAGTCCTCCCCACTAGAGAGCTTTTAGACCTCCAAAAGTTGTTTGCTCAGAAAGTAAGTGAGGGTAAATTTCCCTCACTTTACCAATCTCCATCAATTTTGCCTTGCTTGGATTCATCCCCTTCAGTCCCACTCTGAGGTATTCAACTACTCTCTTCGTGAAGTCATGGTTTTCCTGTTTAGGATGACATCTTCAGGCAACTCTGACATGTACTCTAGTGAAAGATCATCAACTGATGGAACTTGAATGTTTGTCTCCTTGTCCAATATCATCGGAGGTTCATACAACTTCAGATTCTCAACATTGACAATTGAATAGATATGCATGTATGAAGGAAGATTAAGGTGAAAGGAATTGGTTCTGATCTTTTCCAATATATCAAAGGGACCATACTGAATTGGCTTGAGCTTCCTTCCTTTTCCTTACATTCTTTCATTGATGATATGTAACCAAACATGGTCACCGACTTGAAAATGATGATTGGTGCAATGTTTATCATGTTGAGCCTTGTATTTGGCTTGACTCTTTTCCAACTGTGCTTCCACCACTTGATGAATCACTTGGACCTTCTGGATGAACTTCAAAGCCTTCTCTAAATCATGGCATCCATCTTCAACATCGTCCTTCCCAAAAGCAAAATCCATCGGGGTCTTAGGAACATAACCAAAACAAGTCTCAAAGGGAGACCTCTTTGTAGAAGAGTGTGTCACATGTTTGTAAGCATGCTGCACATAATGAAGACTCTCATCCCATAGCTTGGGATGTTTGTTGCAGTAACCTCTAAGTAGATGCACAACTATCATGTTCACTACCTTTGTCTGTCTATCGGTTTGCGGATGGAAGGTTGTATTCTTCTTCAATCTGGTGTCCATGAGTCCCCACAACGCTGACCAAAATTCCCCTAAGAATCAAGAATCTCAATCTGATACAATAGAAGTAGGTAACCCAAAATGAACCCATACAAATTGGAAGTACATTTGAGTTGTCAGTTTAGAAGTGACCTATTTTTTACAAGGTATTAAAATACACATTTTGTTGAACCGATCAACTACTACATATAGATAATCATGTCCCTTCCTAAACATAGGTAACCCCCCAACAAAATCCATTGACACACTTTCCCATGGATAGGATGGTACAGGTAGAGGCGTGTACAACCCCAATTTTATGTTACTTGGTTTACTAGTTGCACACATTACCCATCCTTTAATATATTTGGATATAGTTTCCTACATTTTAGGCCAGTAACAATATTTCTGCAACTGAGTAACGATTTTACTTACCCTAAAATGTCCTCCAAGTTGCATAAGAACAAATCCCATGGAAAACCCACTTGCATCAGTCTCAATCTCAAATGGCTTGTTAGAAACCAAGATCTGAAATGCAAGCCAGAAAATCACCTTCCACAGAAGAGAAAAACAAAAAAGTAGAGATTGCATAAAGATGTGCAAATTGATATATTCGAAGTACCAATAATTACAAGATATGATTTGCTTTATAAAAGCAAAGATGCATAAACCTAATCTTATCTTGAGCAACAAGATAGCTCAACAAGATAAGGATGGCAACTAATTAACCTAGGAATTAAATAATTACCTAAGTAAACTTATGTAAAGTGTAATTAAATATTAATTACACCAACACCCCCCCATAAGTGCAACTTAGGGAGAAGAAAATTATTATGCAAAGATGAGTCCTAGAAACAAGGCCTAATCAGGTACCCATGTACAAATGAAAAGAGAGAGAAAACCTAGTGGGAAAAACCCCCCCTCAATGAGATGAACTGCTGCAAGGAATCACTGGAAGAACTCTGATGAAGCAACACTAGAACCCCAAATCCAACAAGCAAGGAAAGATACTTTTGTTTGCAACTGAAACCAAAAATGGAATCACAAATGCAACAGCAGACCCAATGCCAAGGAACACTGGAAACTCACATACTGGATCAACCTTGGAATCTGTAAGCAACAATAGATGAAAGGATGAATGAAGCCCATAATGATGACAAAATCTAGAAGTTGTGTCTCTCGAAGCCAATGCCAAACTGAAACTAAAACTGTCCATAAGATGAGTACATCAAAATTCTAGAACATTAACCATAAAAACATGGCCTTCAAACTAAGAAAGATCTGAACCAATGCGGATCAAGAACCATAAACTCCCAATGTGAAGTGTGAACCGAAGAAAACCAATGATGTGTCTAGCTAAGCAAGAAAGAAGCTAAAGGAAACAACAAGAAACTAGACAAACTCATGCAATTTTTCACCAATACGAAGAATGGATGCAAGAACCCCCCTTAATGGAACTTTATATCAGTTTGTTATTACAACACCCAATGATTGCAGAAGGAGAGAATGCAAAACTATAGAAACATAAGCGAAAAATGCAAACCTAGTGCACGAAACAAAAATGAATGCATGCATAAAATAAGGTACACATCTTCTATAAATGACCTCATATTTGCATAAAGGTCGAAACAAGCTTTCCAACACCGCGAAAATCGCTAAAAACGGATAAGCGAGTCAAAAGATACGTCTCTCGGAGTGAAAACAGCAACATCTGACTTCTGAGGCTGAAAAAGACATCAAAAAGGAAAAACCAGTAAATCACACATGCACCATTGCGTAGAGCGTCAAAACATCTTTTTGAAAATATCTCGTTTGCAAAAAAAAGGATGTCGTATGCCCAAGTTACGCCCGTTTTCACGAAAATACCCAAAAAAGGTCCAATTTGGCTGCCAGAAGCCCTCAGGGGCTAAAAAAAATGAAGCCCCTAGTCGTCTGGGCAGACCAGGGGGCTGGCGGAAGGGTCTGGGGCCAATGCTCTTGGTCACCCATGTGACCACCGCAGGAGCTGAACAAGGGCTGGGGGCTGGCATTGGGTGTTGGGCGCAGCCCCTGGTCACCCATGTGACCAGGGCGAATGCTGCAAATGGTCGATGGGTGTTGCAAGGGGGAGCCACCGGCAGCGGTGGTGCACCGGCGACGGTGGTGCATCGGCGGTCACCTGGTGGCCGCCTAGTGGTGGATCCCATTAAAACGGGTAGCGCCAAATTTCAAAGAATTTTTTTATTTTTTTAAATTTCTCGATTTCTGAGCCTCGTAGAGCATGCCTAGGGGTCGTACGGCCCTTGGGTAAAAAAATTTTGCCTCTCCGGATGACTGTGTCCAAATCAGACAATCAAAATAGGGGTTTTTGGGCACTGCGAATCCAACGGCGAGGTCCGTTTGGGCCCAAAGTGCTCCAAAAATCAAGCGACCCCTAGATCTCTCAGAAAAATCACCGAGCTTGAAACCCTCGTAGATCTGGAAAATGGTGACCAAAATGAATGAAATAAAAGCCATTTCTGACTTTTTCCAGCGCTCTGAATCCAACGAAAAACCCCGATTTGATCCAAGACGCTGCATAAAGATGCTCAAGGAATGAAACCCTCAAGGGACCCTGAACGAGCTATGCAATGTATTCCTCCAAAAAAGCTGAGAAGGGGCTGCAAATCGAGGCTCTGATACCATGTTAGAAACTAAGATCTGAAATGCAAGCCAGAAAATCACCTTCCACAGAAGAGAAAAACAAAAAAGTAGAGATTGCATAAAAATGTGCAAATTGATATATTCGAAGTACCAATAATTACAAGATATGATTTGCTTTATAAAAGCAAAGATGCATAAACATAATCTTATCTTGAGCAACAAGATAACTCAACAAGATAAGGATGACACCTAATTAACCTAGGAATTAAATAATTACCTAAGTAAACTTATGTAAAGTGTAATTAAATATTAATTACACCAACATGGCTAATGTAGATCTGGTAAAGCCAAAACTAGTGCAGTGATTAACTTTTCCTTCAAAGTATTGAAGGCCCTTTGTTGTGGACCTCCCCACTGAAAAGTTGTCTTCATACTTGTCAACGCGTGCAATGGTGATGCAATGTAGGAGAAGTTTGCAATGAACTTTCTCCAGTACTTGACTACACCTAAGAAACTTCTGACTTTAGTGATTGTACTTGGCTTAGGCCATTTTACAATAACTTCGACCTTCACAGGGTCTACTTTCAATTGACCACCACCTACAACATAGCCTAAGTACACTAGATATGTCTTTGCAAATTCACATTTAGACATCTTTACATAGAGTTTTTCTTTTCTCAATACATCAAAAACTTTCTTTACATGAATTACATGATCATCCCAAGTTTGACTGAATACAAGAATATCATCTAAATAGACTATGACAAAATCATCAATAAAAGGATGAAATACATCATTCATGACTCTCATAAATGTAGCTAGTGCATTGCAAAGCCCGAAGGGCATGTCCAACCACTTGTAAAGTCCATGTTTTGTCTTAAATGTAGTTTTTCAAATGTCATCTTCTGTAATTCTTATTTGATGATATCCACTATGCAAGTCTAACTTAGTGAAATAAACTGTATGTTTTAACTAATCAAGTAAATCATCAATTCGAGGAAGAGGATATCTGTTCTTTACTGTTATCTTGTTCAGGGCTCAATAGTTGATGTGCATTCTCCAAGATCCATCTATCTTTGGAACCAACACAATTGGAGAACCACAAGGAGATGTACTAGGACGGATGAATCCTTTTTCCACCAACTCCTGAACTTGCTTTTTGATTTCTTCATTCTGCAAAACTGATAAACGATACATGCCAATGTTTGGAAGAGGCACATCCTATTGCAATTGAATTTCATGTTGTATCTCTCTCTTAGGTGGCAACCCCTTTGGCTCCTAAAATAAGTCATCATAAGCATAAACTATTTTGACCATCTCATTTTTACGCTTAGGATCACAGCCTTTAAATGCTTCATCTTTTTCATCCTCTTTGGGTTTTACAAGCATTAACACAAAGTTCTTACTAGAATTGGCCAACCTTTTCATCTGACCAACATTAACTAGTGCAAGATTAGTCTTAACTTTGTGTGCGCGTACAATGTATTCTATCCCATCCTTAAAAATACGATACTTATTCTCCCCCTATAAAAGATTGCTTTTATGTCATATAGATAAGGACTCCCTAACACAAGCCCACAAATATCCAAAGGAACAACATCTACTTCTACCTCATCAACAAAGTTTGTAGTGATAGCAAATTTCAATTTACACTATTTTGTTACCTACAGTTGAGCATCATTGCAAACCCATCCAAGCGGATATGGCTTTGGATGAGGTGTTGTAGCTAGATTGAGTTTCTTTACCACCTCTTTAGATATTAAGTTGACTTGAGTACCTGTATCAAATAGTGTATCAATCTTAGTGTGCTTAGTTACAACTCGAATATGAAATAATTCATTATGTTGTTTATCAGCTTTGGGAGGAGTAGATACTTTACTTGTACTTTCATTTACATTAGAAACATTTGCATCAGAAGAGAGAGTTATACCTTTCCCTTTACCTTGGACCCCAACAGCAACAATCTGAGTTTCATCTCCAGAGTTGGATCCAAGATCTTGCTGAATCACTGTAGCAATCTTTTGCTTGCCTTTTTTGCCTTCGTATCTTTTCGGCCTCAATTCAGGATGAAGCTTCCAACATTTTGAATCATCATGCCCCTCTTTCTTGCAATGGGAGCATGTGGGTTTATCACCCTCCTTCTTAACTGTAGTTGTTTTCTTCCCTTTGCCTTTATCTTTATCTTTTTCTTTACCCTTAGACTTCCCCTTAGACTTAGATGGTTTCTTTGAGAAATTATCACTAAAAGTGTTCTTACCCCTTGACTCTAAATGAGTAGCTTGGACCAACACTTCATCCAAATTATTAGGACTGAACATTAGAATAGTATGCCTTAGGTAAGAATGCAAACCACCTATGTACTTGAGTAATGTATCCTGAGTATACAATGGAACACTTAAAGCAATAGCCCGTTTTATAAACTCATGAGTGTAATCTTGGACAAACTGACCCTTACCCTGCCTAAAGGTTTTCCAATTCATTGTTAATTGTTGCATATAACCTAAAGGATAAAACTATTTTTTAAGGGCAGCAATAAATTCCATCCAAGTCATATTGACCTTACCATGGCGAGCAATTTCCTCCCGAGTCCTACTCTCCCACCAGGTGAGAGTTGTACCTCCCAACCGGAGAGTGGCTAACTAGATCATAAAAGCATCTTTTGTTAGGCCTTGAATCCTACAATACACTTCTACCTGTTGGATCCAATCATCTAACTTTTTGACATTCAACTCACCACAATACTTAGGCAATTCAAATCTTACATCAAGTTTAATAATAGGCTTAGACTTGCTTTTGAAAGGATTAACAGTAGTAGAAGAGGAAGAAGAAGAAGGGGAAGATGGAGGAGATGGAGCTTTTGGATCTTTTCCTCCTTTGTCCTTACGATCTTCCTTCTTTGCTTTCTTCGACGAATCTCCCTTTTTGTGCTTCTTCTTTTCCACATACAACTCTTCCACCATTGACTTCATGTCAAGAAAGGCTTGTTGAAAAGCCTTATCATCCATCTATTGCTCAGTTCTTTTCCCAGCTTCAATTTCATCCATTGTTGGCAAAGTCCTTCATTTATCGATCTTAGGATTGTATTCCTCAAGTTTGCCTTCACCTTTTTGAAGCTTGGAGCGCGTTAGCATTCAATTTTGCAATACTAGTCAAAACACAACTCTTATACCAATTTGATATGTTTTAGGATCTAAGACGATTGCTTTAAGAATGCATATCAATTATAGTTCCAAACTCCAAATTACTAAACTAAAATTAACAACACATAGTTAAATGAACAAAATCAAAATTCAGAATGAGACAAGAAAGAGAGAATGCAAACAGCTTGATAACGGAGTTCATCATAAGAACGACTACATCAACGGGCCCCTCTCCAAAGAGTAGAATGATCCGATTAAAATCTTCAAAAATTCGGTATTACAACAGTTTGCAAGCTCTTCCCTTCAAGCACGACAGAATTCCAGCATTCTCCCGACATACAAGAACAAGAAATTATCTCTCCAAAATGCTCTAAGTCTCCAACACCTGAATAATTCCCAATGAATCCTCAAGCCTCTAAACCCCCCTTTTATATTGAAAATTTAATCAATTTGGTTACTAACCAATTGATTTTACAAAACAACCTTATCTCTCCATTTTTACAAATACAACTTAAAATCTCCCTTATTTACACAAAAATCTTCAAATCTCCCATTTTACATTATTTTTAAAAAATATATAAAATCCCTAAGCCCCTTAATTTTTGTCATATCTGGGATTATATTGTTTACGGGAGTTTGTTTGTTTCATCCTTTTAGAGGACTTTGTTTTAAATTTGGGCTTATTAATTATTCCTTACCACCCATTAATTTAGTGGTTGAAATTATATATTTTTAAGGGGAATATTTTAGTTTTTTTTGTTTTACTTGTTTTACCAAGTAAAGCCCACCTTTTCCTCCTTAAAATTTTCCCCAAGTAAGCATGCACGTGGGAGGTAGGTGTGGGTTTTTTTTTCCTTGTTTTAAGGCTTATTTTAGCCTTGTTTTAAGGCTTAGGATTAGGTGTCTTTTTTTTATATTATTATTATTTTATTTTTTTATTCATCCAGATTTTGCCACATGTCATCATGTGATTGGCTGATGATGATGACTGGATGTTGATTGTACCATGTTGATGTCAGCAAAGTCAACCCAACTTTGACTGCTCATATCTCGTGCAAACAGACTCCGTTTTCCATGAAACGAACATTGTCGGAAAGCTTGTGACGAGATCTTTGCATTGATGCCAGTCTTGACCACTTTTGACGTCAATTTTTGACCTTTTTTTCTTTGACCTGGCTCCAAGGTTGACCAAGGTTTGACTGAGCATATCTTGGACTCCGTAGCTCCGTTTGACTCCATTCGAGTTGCGTTGGAGTTAGAATTTCGGCCACTTTCTGATGATGCCATTTGTAAAGATAAATGAGAAACTTCATTTTTTGGTGAAGATCCTCCAGATCAATTAAAAAGTAGGAGGTTTATGCTTTATGTCGAACCCTAATCCAAATACCTACAAAACAACAAGAACAAACACATTAGAAGATGGAATGCAAGCAAGAACAAGGATTCCCCATGGAATCCATTTACAAAGTTCAAATTGGGAAAAGAAATGAACAATACAATGAAATGACAATAAAAGAGATTGAATCCTAATTAAACTAGCAAACTCATGATCCCATGGGGGAATTGGTGCCAATTTGATGTGAAAATTGGCCCTTTCCCAATTCCTATGATGCAAGATTGATGTGTGATGATAATTGATCCACTTTGCTGATGCTTGATGAGTGCTCCAATAGAAAAATCTGCATAACCTAGCTATGAACTCAATGAGAATGGATGGAATTTGCTAATGATTTGAGCATAGTAAGTTTACTCAAATTGTGGATGCTAAAATGAAGAGATTAACCTCTTATTTATAGATTGACAAGTTGAAAGCATGCCCAAAATAGAGCAATGTGGGACTAAGAATTAGCCAATGGCAAAGTGCCACTTTTCAACTTGTGAGTGGATGGAGGATGTGCAAGTTTTGAAGAATGTGTCAATAAATGCATATATTTGAATTTTGAATTTTGTTGAAATGACACGTAAGAGGGAAGGAAGAATGCATTGAATGCCACTTGGCTCAAGGAAAAGGACATGTAAGATGGATTAAATTCCTTGTTGGAAGGACTTATCCCACTTGAGATTTGAATTCAAATTTGAGGGAATATTCCTCAAAAGATGTTTTGTTGAAGAAAAAGAGATTTAATAAATCAATTAAATCTATTTTCATGTGCAAGTGGTAAAAGCTAGAGGATGGGACATAAGAGGAGATTAAATTAATCAAAGTTAATTAATTTAATAAAGGGGGTTAAATGATGTGACCTATTTGACTTAGATTTATGGATTTATTTAAATCAAATATGAGAGGAATGTGATAAGGGATTAATTAAATAAATATTTTGATTTATTTAATTAAAAGAGATGATTGTTAGATTAAACTAAATAAGGTTTTAATTAATTTAATTTAATAGATAGACTGAAGAGATTTAATCAAATAAAATTAATTATTTAATTAAATAGGATAATTAGATCAAAATGGTTAATTTAATTATTGAGAAAAGGTGACTTAATTAGATAACTGATTTATTTAATTAAGAGAAGAGTATTGATGAATTTAATCAGATAAGGATATTTGATTAAATGGTTAGACTGAAGGATGATTCAGGACGAAAATGATGTTAGTGGTGAGGATCAGATGCACAATGTCAATCGGTACATTTTACGTGTCTACACTTTCCTACTAGGATCTTTCCTTGCACTAGTTCATGATGTTCAACTTGCTCTGTTTTCACCAATTCTTGATGTTCCATTTGCTCTATTTGCACTAGTTCCTGATTTTCAACTTGCTTTGCAACAGTAGCAAGTTCTACTAATTCTATATTTTCCTAATCCTCAAGAGCTTATGCCTTCTTCCTAGGTTTCCCTCTGAGTCTATGGCTCATTTTTGGAGGCATACCAGTAGCAAACTCGGACAATTTTGATTTCTTTGGAGGAATTTTTTTTTTCGGTTGTAGGATGATCAGTGCCTTCAGTTTTTCGCTTCCTAGGGCTAGGTTTCAACTTTCCTAGTTTCTGCTTCTTAGCCTTCCCTTTGCTAATTTCTACTTTTCTCATTTTTGCTTCCTCCTTTCGAATGGCAACCCTAGTGTGAACTATGGTTTTAGGGAGAACAATGACATTAAGGTCCGAAGATGAACTATCTTCATTTGTATGCTCTAATTTAGAGGAACCAATTTCTACTGCAGGTTCTGCTGCAAGAGGGCTTATGCTAGGGTTTGCCCCAAAAATTGAAGCTCCATGAGTGATTTTAATAACCCCCTCATCCCCACTAACCCTATGAGTTAGGGATTGACTTCTAGGACCCACATTTTCTAATCTAAATTTATCAATGTTCAAAAATTCATCCCATGACATATTGGACACATCTTGCAAAGAATTTTCTACCAACAATTTAATCAAACAATGATGGGAAACAGAGTTTTCCATACCTTTCTATGTCTGAGCAGCCATGATTGCAAGAAGATTGTATAAGACGTTTGACACATTCATCCTCCTGCCATGTCTCATGTGATTCAGAAGATTGAAATGTATAGAATGAAGACAAGATTTGCAACCCTCGCAGGTAATGTATTTAATAATGTAAACAAAAACTTGTTTCCATTTTTCTGGCAAAGTTCTTTGTGTTCCTTTTTTGTCTATAACAAGTGGAGGATCACTCAGCTCAGTGAATTATGCTATAGTTAATCTAGCATCCCTAGAAGTAGGATAGGGTTCTCCTTCAGCAGGAAAACTTGACACTTCAGCAATCCTTTCTTCAGTGGCTATAACTTCTAGCCCTTTCACCATTGCCTTACCATCAAAAAATGTTTGTGAAAATTCTAAGGCAATGTCATTATTGAAACTATTTAGCTTCAAAAAGTAATCTAACCATCCACAATTTTTGAACTCGGTCTAACAGAGTGCATCTTATAGGATTACTTGGTGAACTATTGGTTCATTTCTAATTAACTGACCTCCCATTGCTTCTACTCACACTCTAGCAAACACCTCTACAAAGACTTCTTTCCTGCAATCCTTCTTCTGAAAACCCAATTTCTCTTCCGCTTCCTGCAACTCTTCACCAGTACTAATGCCAATGTCGTATAACTTCTCAATTTACCTTTTCAGTGGCATTATGATTCTGACTAAGGTAGTAAGGAAGACATAAAAGGAGGGGTATTATCAAATAAAATGGTGGCGACTTAGTGTCATATCATGCATGCAGGACATCACTTCAACTACATCATTTCAAATTTGCTGCCATGTTGGCGCATGAGATATGCTTAATGACATGTATGACACGTGGGTTCACACTCCCCCCAACCTAAATAAAAGCATGTGTCTGCACAGGTTGGGATGGAATTATGATGTAATAGGGAATAGTAATAAGATGTGCTATGTGAAATATCAATATTAAAGTACAGTAATTAAACAAATGCATGTAAGGTAATTAAGACACACTAAGTTGTTATGCACATACTTGAAAAGTTGGAGTGTCTTTTCCAAAGAATGTGGAAGGAAGTACTGGTCACCAGAAAAGTACGATTGAGCTATTAAATGAAGTGATGATGGAGTGATGGTAGAATGATGGTGAAGTGGTGGTGGAGTGATGGAAGAGAGAGAAGGGATGGAGATGAATGGGCGGGTAGGTTTATTGATGGAGAAGTTAATTCCCACAAAAAGTGGAAATATTTATTATGATTACATGTGTACCTTTGACTAGTCAGAAGGATGGACACTAGGTCTACTTCCTTCGACTGCAGGAACTTTGAAGTTCTGGTATTCAATAAATTGCTGCATGAACTCTTGTTTTGAGGCCAGTTTATGTATAATCTAAGATGATGACCATTGACTAGGAGCTTGAACCTGATAGGATCAATTGTTGTAAGTTGAACAACACCATTGGGGAATACCTCTACAATCTCATATGGTCCCAACCACCTAGTTTGAAGTTTTCCTACATTGTCTCTATACCTGGAATCATAAAGAAGTGCCCAGTCACCTAGCTGGAACTTCTTTTCTTTGATGTATTTATCATGCCATCTAACTCTTTGGTTCTACACCATCTCAACATGGTGGAGAGCTGATTTCCTCATCTCATCTAAGGCATTTAGTTGCATAATCCTATCCTTCTATGCCTCAGATATATCTATTCCAAGGTCTAGTGTTGTTCTAAGAGTTTTGTGTTCAAACTCTATAGGCATCATTGTTGTTTTTCCATATAATAGTTCAAAGGGAGTAAAGTCGGTGGTAGTTTACCAAGTGGTTCTATAGGCCCAGACAGCTTCTAGCAACCTATTTGCCTAGTATTTTTTGTGGATTGCTACTGTTTTGGTCAGAATAGATTCTATTTCCCTATTTGTTACCTCAGACTAGTCATTGGCTAAGGGTGATAGGGTGTAGATTCCCTATGTCTGACATTATACTCATTCACCAATGTTGTAACAAGAGTGGATGTGAACTGAGCCCCTTGATCTGTGACTCTCTCTAGGAACTCCATAGCGTGTGAAAGTTTCTTCATAGAGGAATTCTACAACTTTATTGTCCCTCGCATGTTTCATGGCTTTGACCTCAACCCACTTAGTCACATAATCAGTACAAACCAAGATGTAATATTTTCCATTTAATGGTGGATAAATTGGACCTACAAAACCAAGTCCCCATTTATCAAATGGTGTGATAACTACTCGAGGGTATAGAGGCATCTCATCTAATATAATTGGTCAGCCCATCCTTTGACATCTATCACACTTCCTAGTGTACTTGTCAACATCCTTACGAAGTGTAGGCCAGTAATACCATGTATTAAGAATCTTCATGGTTGTTCTCTTAGCTGCAAAGTGCCCCCCACAGGGTTCATTATGGCATGCATGTAGTATATCATATGTTTCATCCTCTCTTACACATCTTCTCATCACATGATCTAGTCCAATATAGGATAAACAACTTGCAATCCATGAGAATGGAAATTTTTTCTCTATAAGAACCCTTCACTCTTTTAGAGAGAAATGAGGGGGAACTCTTCCTGTAACCAGATAATTGGCTATATCTACATACCAAGGTGTGTGCACACTAATGGAGAACAAATGTTCATCAAGTAAGGAGTCATCAATGGCTTGAGTGTCCTCTAATGTATTCAATCTAGAGAGAAAATTTTCCACAACATTTGCCTTACCCAGCTTGTCTATAATGGTGATATCAAATTCCTGCATTAACAATAACCACCCTGCTAACCTTCCTGAAATCAATGGCTTGTTCATAAGGTATCTTATGGCTACATGGACAAAGGTTTGATATCATGTGATATGATGCCTAAACTTTTTGAGAGCATAAATGACTGTCAACATCTCCTTCTCTATCACTGTGTAGTTAAACTCAGCTCCTCGTAGGTTCTTGCTGACAAAGTAGATTGCATTCTCTATTGCTCCCTCTTTTGTCCCAAGACAACCCCTATAGCATAATTAGATGCATCTATGTGAATATGGAAAGGGATTATGCAATTAGGGCCTTTGATCATAGGAGCATGGGTTAATGTTGTTTTTAAATCAGAGAATGCTTTATCACAATCCTCTGTCCACTGGAACTCAACATCTTTAGTTAGAAGATTATAAAGTGGTGCTGCTATCTTACTGAAATCTTTTATGAAGTACCTATAGTATCCTGCATGTCCCAAGAAACTTCTAAAATATTTTTGCTTGACAAGAATAGAAAGATTGGTAATTACCTCAATTTTGGTTAGGTCCACTTGAATTCCTTTCTGAGAGATAATGGCCAAGGACTACTCCTTGCATCATCATAAAGCATTTCTCACTGTTCAAGGACAAATTATGGTCCTCACATCTCTGCAAAACCTTTCTTAGGTTTTATAATGCTTATGCAAAATCAGCACCATGAGTAGTAAAATCATCCATGTAGATCTCCATACAATCATGTGAAATATTTGAGAATATACTAATAACTGCTCTTTGAAAGGTTGCAGGTACATTACATAAACCAAATGAAAGTACTGAATAGGCATAAGTCCCCAAAGGATAGGTGAAAGTTGTCTTCTCCTAATCTTCAGGTGCAATCTATATCTGATTATAACCACTGAATCCATCTAGGAAGGAAAAATATTGCTTACCTGCAAGTGGATCCAATACTTGGTCTATAAAAGGAAGGGGAAAGTGATCCTTTTTAGTGGCAGAGTTTAGTTCTCTATAGTCAACACAAAATCTCCATTTACCTCCCTTTTTAGACACAGTTACCAAAGGGGACACCCATTGGTTATCTGAGATAGGGTAGATAAATCTTGCATCCAATAACTTATGTAGTTCCCCTTTTGCAATATCCCTCAATGCAGGGTTGCTTCTCCTTTGTGGTTGCCTTACTGGTGTGCAATCACCTCTAATGTAGATCTTGTGAGTATAGATTTTGGGATCTAATCCTTTCATGCCATGGTAATCCCATGCAAATGCATGTTGATGCAATTTTAACAAATTTTTCAAGGACAACTATTGCTCTTGACTAAGCTTGTTGTTAATATTCAAATATTTCCCCTCTTCAACTTGTACTTGTGTGGTCAACTCAATCATGGTTGTTTCATTGATGCTTGGCATTTTTAATTGATGCAGTAACAATGTATGAAGCATATTTGTTGATGTAGGAAATTCAGGTGCAGGAGGAGCGGGTAGAAGTGTCTGCAATGGACATGCAAAACTAGATTCATGAGTGTGTGATTCTTCATGCACTTCACAATGGTTTTGAATTATATGAGATAATATTTCATCCTCTTCTTGAAGCTGCATAAAAGGACTTCTACCTATCATCATGAGTTGTGCCATAGAATTGACCTCCTTGGCCTCTTCTCCAACATGTGGCCATATGGGGTTGTCCATATCATGGGATGGTTGAGCAAGAGGATAGAGGACAAGCTTTTTAGTGCTTCTTCCATCAGAAATAGTCATGTCCCCTGATGAAAATCCAATGTAAGCATCTGTTATAGCTAACCACAACATTCCCAAAATAATGGGGTACCCTCCTAATGTAGCTTTAGGGGAAAGGATCATAAAGTTTGCTGGATATTCCTAGGAGTCTAGAGTAACAACAAGGTCTTCCACTATACCATCTGGTTTGACAGTGGAACTGTCAGCAAGCTACAGGACAGTAGGAGTAGGTCTCATATTTGTAACATTCAATTGTTGTAGGATATCCTTAGTCATCACATTGATTGTTGCTCCTAAGTATATTAGAGCATTCTTTACTTGGATTCCATTTATAATGATTCCAACTACAAGACTACCTAGGTTAGTATATTTAGAAACAGTGACTTTCCCAAGCATGATATTTTCCAACTTCCCCACCACATGAACAATAGTGGGGTCCTTCTTTTTCCTCCCTAGCCTTTTGAGACATGCTTCCTTAATTGTCTTTCTTTTATGGCCAGGAAAAAAGGTATCTTGACACATATGTGTTTCAACTGATCTAGAATATCAAAGGTTTTTTCTTCCTTTTCTTCCTTTTGTTTAACAACTTCTAACCTTTGAGAAAATGGTGGGTCTTAATCAAACTGCTGAATTGGTTCAGGATTCTTGGGCACACTTCACTAAGTAGGGATATTAGATAGATTTTGATGCTCCTCTTCTTCCATAGGAATCTTTGTGATAATAGGAGTGGAAGGAGATGGCAAAGTGGTTCCTAAACACATATGAATATCACTCACACTCACGACATATGTAGGAAACTGGTTGGGATCTACAAAGTAAACTGGTTGCTAATGTGGTTTGTTATTTGGGTTAGGTGTGAATTGAGCTGGTAACTGAGTAGGTCTAGGTGTGTTAGAGTTTGAGTTAGGAGGAGGAGGCATTATGGTAGGTTGTTGAGGCTATGGAGGTGGTTGCATGTAACCAGTTGCCTAGTTTGGCCATTGTTGTCCTCCCCTCTATTAGGATGTTTGTTGCTAGTTTCCTAGAGGTTGTTGCCAATTCCCCTGGAATTACTACCACTGAGGTGGAGAGTTTTGGTAATTGGGCCAAGTATTTGGAGGGTTGTTCCAAACCTAAGGTGGATAGCCTCCAAAATTTGATGGGTATGGGGGTTGCCATTGATTACCAGATGCATAAGAATTCAAATAAGGTCCACTAAAAGATAATGGATCTGGTGGCATACCTTGTCTTGGGGGCCATCATCTTCTTTGTGCAATGTAGAAAACCTGATCATCATCACCCTAAATTGGCCTGAATTCTGATGGAATTTGCTTGTTGTCAATGTTGGCTACCATTTTGCATCTGTAGTCCTTCCTTTTCCTGCAATGAGGACAATATTTTGCCAACATTGCTTATGCCTCCTCATGTTTCTTCTTTTCTTGAAGTGTATCTAGCTGAGTGAGCATATTGTTTATGATATCCTACTTGAAATCTACCAACAAATGAGTGATTTCCATCCTTGAAACTCCATTAGTGGAGGATTTACCCATAAAAGATTGGTAACCTCTTCCTTTCTTTAGAGCTACTCTAGAGTAATTTTGCCATATCTTCCTAATATCATCCTAGGGAACTTGGGTGATATCTCCTCCTATCAAGTCCAGAGCATTGATGCAATTTTCATTGATCCCTCTAAGGAAGAGAAACTTTTGAGACTCTTCATTAAGTGCATGATGTGGGGATTTCTGCAAGCAAAACAGGAACCTTGAAATATAGTCCTCCAAACTTTCATCTTCCTTTTGCTTCATCCTGAAGATATCATTCCCTCTCATATCACTGCCTCTACAATATTCTTTATACTTCTCAAGAAACTTTATTTTCATATCATCCCAAGTCTCTATGGTATTCCTACCTAAGTCGATAAACCATCTTAATGTAGCTTCCTTCAAGGTAGTAGGAAATAATTTAAGCCTATGAGCATCAATAGTGTAATCATAGCTTGTACATAGGATATCAAATTCAAACAAGAAAGTGCCAGGGTCCTCTGTTACAAGCCCATAGAATTTAGGAAGAACTAAAGCATGGATGTTTTTGAGGTTATCAACTTCATTCTAGTGGGTGATAGGAAATGGAAAAGATGGTTGGTTGGGTCTATTTGGGTTTTGACCAGCCATAATTGCTTGATGGATTGTCAAAGAAAATGAATTCTCAATAAGGTTTTGGGCAGCTTTCTCTTCAAAGGAAGTTTCAGGACTGGTCAAATTAGGAAATACATCAGCAAAAGGATTTTCTGTAGAAGTTGAGAAAGCCAACTTCACAGACCCCGAAGATCACCTGCATGCAAATAACCTGTCATAGAAAGAAGAGATGGAGACAAACAAGCAAGGGTGCTCTGAAAGCTAAAAAGATGTATTCATCCGAGTATATTCTTTTTCACATTTTGCTTCAGAACCTGATAATGTTCCTTTGATTGCATCACACACTCCATTGAGTGTGACCCATATTAGTGAGGAGAAGTTTGGTCATCTACACCTTGGTATTTTAGAGACCAGTGCTGAGCTTCCTACACCTCCACCTCCTGCTTCTTCAGCCATTATTGCTTCTGTTCAGCAGGATAATCATAGTTTTTCAGATCTTGCTTTGTGGGATGATTATTTGACAGGGATTTCTACCTTGTTCCTAGAGTCTCATATTACAGATTTGGAGGACACACTTGAGGGGATTTCTCTCCTCTTTGATGACAGTTTTAGCACAACTGTTACACCATCTTCTTTGTCTTTGGAGATTGATATTCACGAGTCTCCTCCATCACTTGATTTGTCATGTTTCTTGGTTGAGTTTGACCATGATTATGTTGTGGCTCATTCAAGCTTGGAGGCTCCTACTCAGTTTTCAGAGGCATACATGTTGAGCGTTCATTCTTCCTCTTTTCAGTTGGATATGGAGTGGCTTCTTCATCAGCTTATGGATTTGTTTCTTCCTAAGGGGAGATGTGTTGCTTGCAGACATTGGGTCATCTTTTGTTTTCAGGCATTCTTCATTGGCTTTGGAGCTTCTTCAACATGCAGGGGATATCTTATCTCATTACTTCCCTCTTATGGGGGGGTAATTTATTATATATTCATGATGGATGTAGTCCTTGGGGGGTATCATTGAGTCCTTCATACATCATGTTTACATTCATCATGCTTGTTTTTTGTTTTCTCTCTTTTGGAGGGGTTTTCTTCCATGCTCCAGCTTGTCGGACCCATGTTTGTGATTATAATCTTCCTCCTGTCGTAATCTTTATAAGTGTTGGTGTAATAATCATTTAATTGGTTATCTTCATAAGTTTACTTAGGCAATCTTTAATTCCTAAGTTATAGGATCTTATCTTTATCTTATCGAGCTATCTTGTTGCTCAAGATAAGATTAGGTTTGCATCTTTGCTTTTATAAAGCAAATCATATATTGTAATTAATTGAATTCTCGAATATAATATTTGCACATCTTTTTGCAATGGCTTTTGCTTTTTTGATTTTCTCTTTTGTGGAAGGTTTTTTCGGTTTGCAGATCTGATCATGGGTTTCTAACATTTTCCTCATCTTCTTCTTCATCTCTTGGCAAATTTTGAAACTCAACTAGCTAGTTATCAGGATTAGGGTCATTAGGAAGGAATCTTCCATGAGCATCTCTTCTCCTACCTCTATGCATGCGGTATTAATTCAATATCATCCAACTCGCACAAAGAATTGGTGAAAGAATAGCAAATCATTACTTTTCTCAAATGAAGGGTATGCTAAGAACAAACTTCAGAGATACTAAAATAAAAAAGAAACTAAAAATGAATCTAGAGAACTTCCTAGTTTGACACCATCCCCGACAATAGTGCCAAAAATGTTGGCCTTCTCTAATGGTTCAATAACTAAGCCCTTAAAGTTATAACTTAGAGATTAGATATCTACACTAAGTAGTTATCTTGCTCATCATGAAGGTTCATTTCATTGTCAGCCTAGGGACGTGAACTTGAAATGGGTCAGCACTGTCTGTGCACTAGGACTCAACTATAGTCATCCTTATCCTATAACTAGAAAGGAATCAGTACTAAAAGTAAAATGCTTGAAAGGAATTAGCATAAGTACTGAGCATGAATCAACAACTAAAGTGAACTGAAATGAATGAAAAAAACATAAATCTCAGCAAACAGACAAGAAGTTACTCTATCTGCCTTGGTTGTAGGAACAAACACAAAACAAAGTTCCAATGGTTGCAGGAACAGACACCTGCTAAGACCATAACTAATTACTTAATAGAAAATTAACTACTAAATTGAATGGATGGAATTCCCACCAAGTGGGCCCCCTTGAATGAGTCTTCCCTAAGCTAACTCAGATGCAACAAATCAAAGTATCATTTTATTCATTGGAAACATTGGTACATCATAATAGCAACATGACTATATTCCTTGAAACTGAAAATGCAAGTACAATATCAGAATATCCAACTTCCAGAAGAGGAACATCTGATTATTATTTATAGAAGGAAAGCTTCTAACTAACCCTAACTAACTAGGCAGTCAACTCCAACAGAATAGGAGGACGCCATTTATTGAAAGCATGAAAAAGAGGAAGTTATGCATGCACAAGACTTTAGTCAAACCAGTCTTGCCTCAATGAGGATCCAACATAGCAACACTTCCTAAATCTACTCAACTAACAGACATGGTCATTTAAAGGTAAGTTACAACTTCCACACAACCTAGGAGTTTCCCTCCATTGCAAGTTTCCCTCCATTTACCTCTTTAATGTCCATCTCTTTTACTTCTTTAGCAACTGGCCAGCTGGCATGAACTTCCTCCACCTTGCAGGCTTCATTTATATTAGCATCTTAATGTGAACCTACATAATAACATTAGCATGCACAAAATAATTGTATATTCATAATCACCTTAGAATAACATTCATTCAATCACATGTAAAATTAATATAGATATATCACATAGCAGGTTAATACTATCAAAAGTCATAGGGATAAGTTCATGCCCAAAGTTCATAAATTTAGGGAAATAACATAGAGAGTATTAATAACCAGGTGCTAAAATCCCATGGTAACAACAACAAATATATGATAAACCCTTTAAAAAATGAGTCATTATTTGGACTCATCATATACCTCTCATTTTTGGCCTTTTACCATGACCTCCTTATTCAAAGCCATTACAGTAATATCTCAAGTATGTCAAAATATTCATTTGTAACCCAAATATCTAGCCTCTTTAAGGGTTTCCACCTCTTACCCTTTTTATTTTTCTCAGGTATCATACTGTGAAACTGTGAAGCTCATTTTA
>VDFB02281492.1:537136775-537155533 GCA_007258455.2 Sequoia sempervirens | reverse complement strand
TTGGGCCCAAAGTGCTCCAAAAATCAAGCGACCCCCAGATCTCTCAGAAAAATCACCGAGCTTGAAACCCTCGCAGATCTGGAAAATGGTGACCAAAATGAATGAAATAAAATCCATTTCTGACTTTTTCCAGCGCTCTGAATCCAACGGAAAACCCCGATTTGATCCAAGACGCTGCATAAAGATGCTCAAGGAATGAAACCCTCAAGGGACCCTGAACGAGCTCTGCAATGTATTCCTCCAAAAAAGCTGAGAAGGGGCTGCAAATCGAGGCTCTAATACCATGTTAGAAACTAAGATCTGAAATGCAAGCCAGAAAATCACCTTCCATAGAAGAGAAAAACAAAAAATTAGAGATTGCATAAAAATATGCAAATTGATATATTCGAAGTACCAATAATTACAAGATATGATTTGCTTTATAAACAAAGATGCAACCATAATCTTATCTTGAGCTACAAGACAACTCAACAAGATAAGGATTACAATTATCCTAGGAATTAAAATATTACCTAAGTAAACTTATGTAAAAGTGTAATTAAATATTGATACACCAACACATGGCGCTAATGTAGATGCGGTAAAGCCAAAACTAGTGTGATTAACTTTTCCTTCAAAGTATTGAAGGCCCTTTGTTAATGGACCTCCCCGAAAAGTTGTCTTCATATTACTTGTCAGCGGCGTGCAATGGTGATGCAATGTGGGAAGTTTGCAGTGAACTTTCTCCAGTACTGGACTACACCTAAGAAACTTCTGACTTTAGTGATTGTACTTGGCTTAGGCCATTTTACAATAACTTCGACCTTCACAGGGTCTACTTTCAATTGACCACCACCTACAACATAGCCTAAGTACACTAGATATGTCTTTGCAAATTCACATTTAGACATCTTTACATAGAGTTTTTCTTTTCTCAATACATCAAAAACTTTCTTTACGTGAATTACATGATCATCCCAAGTTCAATTGAATACACGAATATCATCTAAATAGACTATGAAAGAATCATCAATAAAATGATGAAATACATCATTCATGACTCTCATAAATGTAGTTGATGCATTGCAAAGCCTAAAGGGAAAGACCAACCACTTGTAAAGTCCCTATTTTGTTTTAAATGCAATTTTCCAAATGTCATCTTCTACAATTCTTATATGATGATATCCGCTATGCAAGTCTAACTTAGTGAAATAAACTGCATGTTTTAATTGGATCAAGTAAATCATCAATTCGGGGATGAGGATACCTGTTCTTTATTGTTATCTTGTTCAAGGCTTAATAGTTAATGCACATTCTCCAAGATCCATCTATCTTTGGAACCACCACAATTGGAGAACCACAAGGAGATGTACTAGTATAGATGACTCCTTTCTCCACCAACTCGAACTTGCTTTTGATTTCTTCGTGCGCAAAACTGATAGCGATACATGCCAATGTTTGGAAGAGGCACATCTTGTTGCAACTAGATTTCATGCCGTATCTATCTCTTAGGTGGCAACCCCTTTGGCTCCTAAAATAAGTCATTATAAGCATAAACTATTTTGACCATCTCAACTTTACGCTCTGGATCACACCCCTTAAATGCTTCAGATTTTTCATCCTCTTTAGGTTTTACAAGCATTAACACAAAGTTCTTACTAGAATTGACCAACCTTTTCATCTGACCAACATTAACTAGTGCAAGATTAGACTTGACTTTTTGTGCACGTACAATGTATTTTATCCCATCCTGAAATAGATGATACTTATTCTCCCCCTATAAAATATTTCTTTTATGTCATACAATTAAGGACTCCCTAACACAAGCGCACAAATATCGAAAGGAACAACATCTACTTCTACCTCATCAACAAAGTTTGTAGTGATAGCAAATTTCAATTTACATTATTTTGTTACTTGCAGTTGAGCATCATTGCAAACCCATCCAAGCGGATATGGCTTTGGGTGAGGTGTTGTAGCTAGATTGAGTTTCTTTACCACCTCTTCAAATATTAAGTTGACTTGAGAACCCGTATCAAACAGTGTGTCAATCTTAGTGTGCTTAGTTACAACTCGAATATGAAATTCATTCCATTGTTTATCAACTTTAGGAGGAGTAGATACTTTACTTGTACTTGCATTTGCATTAGAAACATTTGCATCAGAAGAGAGAATTATACCTTTCCCTTTACCTTGGACCCTACTTGGCCCGGCTTAACAATCGAGTTTCATCTCGAGTTGGATCAAGATCTTCGAATCAACTGTAGCAATCTTTGCTTTTACCTTTTTGCCTTAAGTATCTTTTTTCGACCTCAATTCGGGATGGAAGCTTCCAACATTTTGAATCATCATGCCCCTCTTTCTTGCAATGGGAGCATGTGGGTTTATCACCACCTCAGCAGCTAATAGCGTAGTTGTTTTCTTCCCATTTGCCTTTATCTCTTTCTTTACCCTTATACTTCCCCTCAGACTTAGATGGTTTCTTTGAGAAATTATCACTAAAAGTGTTCTTACCTCTTGACTCTAAATGAGTAGCTTGGACTAACACTTCATCCAAATTATCTGGATTAAACATTAGAATAGTATTCCTTAGGTAAGAATTCTAACCACCTATGTACTTGAGTAATGTATCCTGAGTATACAATGGAACATTTAAAGCAATAGCCCATTTTCTAAACTCATGAGTGTAATCTTGGAAAGACTGGCCCTTACCTTGCCTAAAGGTTTTCATATTCATTATTAATTGTTACATATAGCCTAAATGATCAAATTATTTTTTAAGGGCAGCAATAAATTCCATCCAAGTCATATTGACCTTACCATGGCTTGCAATTTCCTCCCGAGTCCTACTCTCCCACTAGGTGAGAGTTGTACCTCCCAACTAGAGAGTGGCTAATTGGATTAGAGAAGCATCTTTTGTTAGGCCTTGAATCCTACAATACACTTCTACCTATTGGATCCAATCATCTAACTTTTCAGCATTCAACTCACCACAATATTTAGGCAATTCAAATTTTACATCAAGTTTAATAATAGGCTTATACTTGCTTTTGAAAGGATTAGCAATAGTAGAAGAGGAAGAAGAAGGGGAAGATGGAGAAAAAGGGAAAGATGGAGGAGATGGAGCTTTTCGATCTTTTCCTCCTTTTTCCTTTTGATCTTCCTTCTTTTCTCGCTTTGAAGAATCTCCTTTTTCATGCTTATTCTTTTCTGCATACAACTCTTCCACCATTGCCTTCATGTCAAGAAAGGCTTGTTGAAAAGTCTTATCATCAAGCTCTTTCTCGGTGCTTTTCCTAGCTTCAGTTTCATCCATTGTTAGTGAAGTCCTTCATTTTTTAATCTCAAGATTGTATTCTTCAAGTTCAACTTCACCTCTTTGAAGCTTGGAGCGTGTTAGCATTCTATTTTGCAATACTAGTCAAAACACAACTCTAATACCAATTTGATCTGATTTAGGATCTAAGATGATTGGTTTAAGAATGCAAACTAATTACAGCTTCAAAACTCCAAATTATGAAAATAAAATCAACTACACATAATTAACTGAACAAAATCAGAATTCAGAATGAGACGAGAAAGAGAGAGAATACAAACAAATTGATAATGAAGTTCGTCATAAGAATGAAAATGTCTCTAGGCCCCTCTCCAAAGAGTAGAACAATCTGATTGAAATCTTAAAAAATTTAGCATTACAACAGTTTGCAAGCTCTTCCCTTCAAGCATGATGGAATTCCAACATTCTCCCGACATACAAGAACAACAAAATTATCTCTCCAAAATGCTCTAAGTCTCCAACACCTAAATAATTCCCAATGAATCCCCAAGCCTCTAAACCCCCCTTTTTATATTGAAAATTTAATCAATTTGGTTACTAACCAATTGATTTTAGAAAACAACCTTATCTCTCCATTTTTACAAATACAACTTAAAAATCCCCCATATTTACACAAAAATATTCAAATCTCTCATTTTACATTATTTTAAAAAAACATATAAAATCCCTAAGCCCCTTAATTTTTTTCACGGAGTTGTTTGTTTCACATCCTTTAAGGACTTTGTTTTTAAATTTGGGCTTAATGAAAATTGTTCCTTACCACCCATTAACTTAGTTATTTGAAATTATATATATTTTTAAGGGGAATATTTTAGTTTTTCTTTTAGTTTTACTTGTTTTACCAAGTAAAGCCCACCTTTTCCTCCTTAAAATTTTCCCCAAGTAAGCATGCATGTGGGAGGTAGGTGTGGGTTTTTTTTTTCCCTTGTTTTAAGGCTTATTTTAGCCTTGTTTTAAGGCTTATTTTAACCTTGTTTTAAGGCTTAGGATTAGGTGCATTTTTATTATTATTATTTTTATTTGTCTAGATTTTGCCACATGTCAACATGTGATTGGCTGATGATGATGATTGGATGTTGACTGTACCATGCTGATGTCAGCAAAGTCAACCCAACTTTGACTGCTCATATCTCGTGCAAACAGACTCTGATTCGTGCAAAACGAACGTTGTCAGAAAGCTTGCGACGAGCTCTTCACATTGATGCAAGTCTTGACCACTTTTGACAATGTCAAATTTTGACCCTTTTTTTCTCTGACCTAGGCCCTGGGTTGACCAAGGTTTGACCAAGCATATCTTGGACTCTGTAGCTCCGTTTGACTTCGTTCGAGTTGCGTTGGAGTTAGAATTTCACCCTCTTTCTGATGATGCTGATTTTGAAGATAAAAGAGAAAATTCAATTTTTGTTGAAGATCCTTTGGATCATTGACAAGGCAGGAGTTTTAGATATTGTGAGACCTTATGAGTCCTTTATGCTAGATTTATATAAATGATATTTATAAATATCAACTTGTGTGAGTAATGCATCGTGTGAGTTATGCACTTTGCATATATTGTGTGAGTTATGCACATATAATGGTCTTATATAAATATATGTTGTGCAAGTAATGCACTCATGATTGATTTATATTTGGTGCAAGTAGGACACTTATGTTTGCTTAATAGTTGGTGCGGGTAATGCACTCAAGCTTTTTTTCATATTGTGTTAGAGATTGTATACTTACCTTGTGCAAGTGACACACTTGAATGATTATTGTTTTCACATCTCGTGTATGTGTGTTGTATGCTTAAGTAAATTATTGTCTCCCTACGAGTGATGCAACTTGAGATAGTTCTTGTACTTGTACGAATGAAAACTTCATGTAATTATTGTGTGAATGTTGTATTAATGCATTATCCATATGAGTGGTGTATTCATGTAAAGTGAGAATTGGTAATTGTTCCTTGTTGTGAGAATGAAGTGTTTAGATACCTTGGATTGTGGATGTTCACTAGTGTATGATTATGTGTGTCATTGCGTGGTGATTGAAATTCCCTTGAATGGGATACAATTTTTGTTGTTTGGCATCTTCAGTGATGTTGGATGGTGAAGTAGAATAGATCTCATGTTTTGTGTGACTGAGTCTTAGATGACTTGTTGTTCGCCATGATTGAAAGTGTTCTCTTACTTACCTCAAATTTTGGAATCCAGGTATAGTTTCATATTGTAATCCCTCTCTTATGACTAAAGTTAGTCACCTAGTTCATGTGTTATGTAACTTGTGAAATTTGATATTTTAATTCTATTTTATTGTCTTGATTAATTTACTAAATGTTGTAAAGGCCAGCATTGAATTTTTAGTTGTGTTTGTGAGTATGTATAACCATCATATTTTGATACTTATCTATTATGGTCATGTGCAAATTATTGTTGAAATTGTGCACATTTTATGTCTTATTGTTGGAATCGAATTTTACTTTTTCTTTGGTTTGATTTACTTTCTAATGGTGGCTATGCTTGAATGTTTTAAATTGCTAGTCAAGTTTCATGTTATGTGCTCTATCATGTCCATGATGAACCTCCGATAGATTGTATGAGGGAGTAGAATATGGAGAACATACTGGATCTTGGTGTGTATGATGTTAGAATTGATAGATTAAAATTCCTTGATTCGTTGTTAGATGCAAGTGTTTAGTACGCGAATTGTTGAGAAAGTTTTGGAAAACACTGGTGTTGCTATGGATCAATTGATTTGAATAACTTGTTGATTATTAATTGTGAGGACGTCATGTCTAGATAGTAAAAAGGGAATTTGAGAATATGCTTAAATGATGATTTTAACTATATGTGTCCATGAAAATTCTTAAAGGTTGACTCCTAATTATGTATATTCCTTGAGTTATGAGAGAACTTGTTTTTGTATATGATGAAATAACAGGTACTATTAGGAGGAATGTTAGTGGAGAAAGCGAAGTGGTTGTGTAGTGCACTTCAGTTAAAGATGAATAAAATAGAGAAGTAAGAATGACAAAATTCTCTAGGATAAATGTAAAACAAGGAATAAGTGGTAAAGGATAAGATAACAAGATACGAGAATTGTAATTGAAAAAGAATTGGAACAGTTGTGATGAAGAATGACAAAATTTTATGTGTGGTAAGTCAGGATTGTTACAAGGTAGTTGAATTGAATTATGGAGTTGTAATTAGAATGATAGTCAAGAAAGCATGAGGAAGTGGATGCAATAAAGAAACACATTGGCAACAAGTATTGCTAGAACAAAAGTAGATATTTTAGAATGAATAAGGATCTAGGTAGGAAAATTCCTCATAACTGAGTAAAGAATAGAATGTGCAATGATGAATTAACAAAAAGTTTGAATGGAAGAATGAAATATTAATGACAAGATAATAATACAGGAAGTTGAAGGTGAGAAGAAACCCTTGAGACAAGAAAATTTGTGTGGAAATGAGAGGAAAGGATAAGATTGAAAGTGTTGATTGAAGTTGGACAAATAGAGTGAGTTGCTAAAAAAAAAATATGGATAAAAAAAGTGTTGTAAAACTAAAAATGGATAAGGAAGTTAGTGGAAGGTTTTCTAAACTATAACCAACCAATAAATGATAAAGGAAGTAAAACTAAAAGATAGAGAAGGATGAATATAGATTGGTTAAGGAATATATAATAAAGTGAGATGGAAAAGATGAATTAAATGAAGTATAATTCAAAATGAGATGAAGATATAATTCAAATTTGAATTGGGAACTAACATAAAGAAAAATAGTTCAATAAATGAAGATACATATGTAGATAATGATGGAAATGGGAGAAGTACAAGAAGGTACGAGTCAAGATACATGGAAAGTTCAAAAACCATAATTATCAAAGGAATGGATTGCAAGTGTTCTAGTCTTAGAATAGTCGGTATGCATGATGGTTGGTTTGGACCTAGTTGATGCACCTTTGGAGTTTGTCTTGTTATTTTGTAACCTCAACCTAGTGATGGTTAGGAGGTAAGATATTTTGAAAATATATAGTGTTTTGTCAAATTTGAGATGCTCATTTTTATGCTCTGGGTTGCATTGAGGGATTATGATTTATGCCTCGTCTAGTGGGCATCAAGAGTGTGATTAAGTTTGTATGCTTGAATATTGTGATGTTATTCCTTTATTCTCTGGAAAAAGGAGCCAAATGTTACTTGGATGTAATTGGATGGTAGTAGTACCATGTGTTGTTAAAAGTATAAGTATAAGTAGATGTACCATGTATGTGGTGTGCATGATTGACATACTTAGTAGGCAAGGGTGGTGCTAATGCAGCCCACCAGGGTTGTTAAAGAGATGCAACGTTAAGTTGCGGAAATGAAATTTTGTGCATTATAATGTCCAATGGAATGAGTATTCGGTGGGAAGAGCCACCTTGGTGAATGCAAAGGATATTGATAGATCCTCTTCACATAAATGAGATCCTAGCATAATTTCTATTTTATGCTTATTATGACTTTCATAAACTGGTTGTTTCATACTCTATTATGTAGATGTTTGAAAAGATAACGAGACGATGCCTATTCCAAGTGGGGAAGGATGTCACGTCTCAAATTTGGTACTGCTTGATCTTACTTTATTTAGAACTAAAATATGAATGTGTGGTAGAATAAATGTTGTGAGGTTTGAATAAGGAGTTAGGTGAATGTTTATTTTATTTGAAGGATGAAATGCAATGGATGATATTTTATTTCAATAAAATGAATTGTGATGATTATTATTTAAATTAAAATGATGTAACATGGAGAATGATATGTATTTCTTTGATTTATATTTCTTGGACACTAATCTATTAATGGGTTCTTCAGTTTATATGAGATGCAAGTTTGTCGAAGACCAAGAGTGTGGTTGAGGTAGAGGAGGTTAGCCACCTAGCAGGGTTAAGTTGGAACGGATTCTCTCGCACGCACACACCACTTAGTAATCATATAAATTGCATTTAGGATGTTATTTAATTAATTATTTATATTATTTTACTTTGCAATGTTTATTTAAATTAATTAGTGGTAATTTAAAATGCATAGAAATAAAAGAATTAGTTTAGTATATTTTTAGTTGATGTTTTATTTGAAGATTAAGATGTTATTTATTTTATTAAATTTAGGATAATGTGTTGCATAGAAAACAAATCTTGCTTTATTTTAAAATTAGATTTATTAGAAAACTTAGAATAAAATGAAATATAGGAAGATTTTGGAAAGTAAAGTGATAAGATAGAAAACAATAAAAATAGAAAAATATGAGCAAAGATGATAAAAAAAAATTAGAAAAAATAAAATAGAAAACAAAGCAAAATAAAACAAAATAAAGCTGGAGAAAGTAAAAAAAAAAGTTTATAAAACTCTTTAATTCTCATCAAGAGGATGCATTCTAAAGTTTATTATTTTCTTTCATCTTCTTCATTTTTCTTTGAAAACAATTTGGAAGCAAGGCAAGAACAGTTGAATTGGGTGAAACTAGGAAAAGAAGAGGAATAGAATGAGAAAAGGAAAACTGAATTAGAGCAATCTTATCAGATTAAGCATTGGACTCCAGGTTTTTAATTATTTATTTTCATGAAATTTCAATTGCAGATGTGTGTATGAATGAATCACTTTGTTTGGATTTAATTTAATTTTAGAAGAATATTGCTTTGAAATTATGTATTGGATTTATGTTGAAATCTCAATTAGAATTTGTTTTCCTATTGAAAACACAATTAGACTTTGTATTTTTTGTAGAAAATATATATACACCTCATAATTTCTGACTCTACAACTATATATACAAATATATAGAAAGATATATTCATATATATATATATATGTATGTATATATCTCTCTGAGTATATATGTAACGCCCCGCCAGGGAGTCCATTAAAACTAGGCATAGAGTAACAAATTAACTGAATAATTTTATTAGAAAAAAAGTCATTCAATTGCACAAATATTTTAAGGATTCCAAGACGATGTTACTTAAACATTTACAGATAAGAACATCACATCATAATATCAAAGTCATAATACATAAAGACATATCATAATCATGAATGATCCAATTTCATAAACTTTAATAAGGTCAAGTTACATAACCAGATTACAAGTGAGATTATAATAAATCTCATATCAATTATAATATCATTACAAAAGTTCTCTTATAGACATTAAGAGAATATACAATAAAGATGAACATAACACGTTGTCAGCCTCATTCATGAGTACACTTAGCGTCCAACATCACTAATAATGAAGAATCATGAACCTATCCCACGAACATTGTTATCCAAGTATAGTAACATCTGAAAGAGGTCCCAATGGAGGAAATAGCTCGGTTTCCTCCCAACCATGTGGAACCCAAAGGTCCACTCCCTCTGTGCTAGGAGATAATGATAGGTCCAAAAAAAAAGCAAACAAACAACAAAGAAAAGACATTACATCACATGGCTGACAAACACATAATGACATGACATAATCAAAATTACATGATTACTAATAAAATCCCAGAGGCAACAACAATAACAAAGGTAACTCTACATAAGAGACTGCAAACATGATTCAGGACAGAGTGTCATCACATAGTTGTTCTAGGTTACCCTGGTGAATCTTCCTAGACTACTGACCCTCATCTAGAGTTACCCTAACAGTCTCTACCGATTCCCAACCCCTAGAAAAACTCATGTGGACTCGAATTACCTTTCAGGAAGACAAGGTAAATGACCAAGCCATTCCAGGCCTTCTCAACCTACCCTTAATCTATACAAGCATTAAGGCACTAGGTGAGGCATTCCAATTATCTTAATTATTTTTTAATGAACCCTAGGTACATTTAATCATGGTTTCCACTGATTTAATAACTTCCAATAGGTTACCTTGGCTACCACTTTGGGTTTCGGCCCCTAACGAAAGCCACTCTTCCTTTTACAATATTATAACACATATTAAGCCAAAAGATAGCCATCATGAACAAACGAACTGAATCATGACCACAATCTAATCATGATCTAAATTATCTTACTCTCAATTACCACATAGGTAACAAATACAACGCGCATGACTATATCACAATACATTAAAACAAAATGATCTTAATGACTTAAATAGAATAAACAACTCATTCAAATAGTTCCCTAGCCTCTAGAAAACTAAGAATCCCATAGCACAAACAAGATTTTCAATCTCAAAAACTTCTTTGACAATCAAAATCATAATAATAGTAGAGTAATTCAAATAATAATCCCATAATACGTAAATTTTAGGCCATACTTTTAAAAATAGAATTCTATGAATTATCCCACTTATTTAAAAGATAATATGGTCACTATTATATTATTAATAATAAATATATAATATCCATCATGTAGCTAAAATTATAATAGATAATACATTAACATAATTAAATATTTTATATCTTTATTTTATTTTAGCAAAATAAAACTATAAACATTCGTCATTATGATTAATATAAATTGGTGGTTTCATTTTCCTCACATGCCACTCCAAGATAATTAAATCTTAATTACTGCTAGATACAAAGAGGAAAATCATATAGTTCTTTTCTAGTAGAAGTCCACTAATGATGCGAAGAATTAATGTAAATATATATATTCTCCAAGGGTAATTTGCTGGATACATACATGGAAAGATATGCAATTTGTACAGACATAACAACACTTTTAATCTAATCGACATAAAAACTCAAGAATATGGTATAAGAAGAAATAGAATTTGACAAAATACAAACAAGAAGGAAATGCACAGAGCATGACAAAAATTATGGAAGTATAGAGAAGGGCGCATGATATACTTAGCAAATGAGTATATCTAATAAATAAAAAATACTATATATATATTTTAAACTATTACGGTGGCACAACTTTACTTCAGTTTGCAATGATTTCTATTATAAAAATATGCATGCAAATCCTCAGTTAAATCCTGAATGCATGGAGTATGAATGGCGCATGGTTTGGAAATTCAACTACTAATTAACAGTACAAAATTTAGCGGCTAAAATTAGAGATAATGAGAACATTTACAAATACTACGCATGGATAAATTCCAGAAATGAATAGATATTAACTAAATAATAGCTAAGTGATAGTTTATACAAATGGAAATATCACTTCTCCAGGCGCTGAAATAGAGAGTCTCATAAAGAATTATTTACAATCATTAATTCTAAGAAACTATATATTTAAGATGAGGACGATTTCCTTTAATTTAGAAACTGACAACAAAATAAAATTAATAATAATATATATAAATGCGCTAGGTATCATTATAAGCTTACAAACAATCGATCTTAGTGCATTCAAATTACTTGGGGTGAATTACTTGGGCTTTGTAGTCTGTTTGGCATGGTTATTTGTAATGGGATGAGAGATTGGCCAAAGTCGGGGGGTATCACTTGCAAAACTTATAATGGTCAAAGTGTGGTGGACTACGTGATTTGCTCCCAAGGTTTTGTCTCTAGATTGCTAGAGTTTGATATTGGGGACTGCCCTATTGGGATGAAATCTGACCACTTACCTCTTCTGGTTAAGCTCCACATGTCCCCAATCAGCCAGCACATTAAACAGGTTCAACACATGCAAAATAAAACCCTCCCCAAGGGTAAAATCCTCTTGAATAAAGAAAATAGAGAAATATTTAACGCTGTTCTTAAACAACATTTCCATGATTTAAAAAACAACGGAGAGGTCAAAGCAACAAAAGATGGGGACATCCACATTCACAGCAATTCGCTGATCCCAATAATTCACAAGGCTTTAAATGCATGCAAAAGGTCCCACCCAAAGATGAGGGCTGCAAACACTTTCCCGGCAAATCCATGGTATGATGAAGAATGTAAGGCAGCCAAGAGATCACTAAAAAAGAAAGGAATGGACAAAGAGTACAAGAAAAAATATGAAAAATTGGTGCAGTCAAAAAAATATGATTATGTAAATGAAAGAAGGAAGGAGCTAATCTCGCTTGGAAAATAGAACCCTAAAGGTTTTTGGAGAGAATTGCAGCAAAAGAAAAAGAGGATTGAAAACGGTATTACAGATGTCCAATGGCTAGAGTATGCTAGGCTTCTTTACGAGCGGGTTCACGAGAAAGACCATCCACCTGTTATTAACACATCAATGGAACTATTCACTGTGGATGATATTAAACAAGGAATAAAGAATTTAGCGAGTGGTAAAGCACAGGACATAGATGGGTTGCAGGCTGAATTTTTAAAATGGGGGATCGAGACTCTTGCTCCTTACATAAAAAGAATTTTCAATAATGTCAACCAAGAAGGATTTCCTATGGAGTGGACCACTAGTGTGGTCATTCCTCTATTCAAAAGTGGTGATATAAACAATCCATCTAACTACCGTACGATTATGGTCAATCCTATCTTTGGCAAGCTCTTTGGGAGCATGATTGAGCGAAGGATCAGCAGTTGGGCAGAAAATGAGGGCAAAAGGGCAAAGGGGCAGGCAGGCTTTAGGTCAAGACACTCTACCATTGATCACTGCATCACCCTTAGACACTTGGTTGAGAAAATTTGGAACACTCAGGGTGAGGAAGCTTATTGTTGTTTTGTAGATTTCAAGAAAGCTTTTGACACGGTACCTAGAGACAAACTTTGGAATAGAATGGAGGAATTAGGCATCCCAAATGTGTATAGAGCAGCTGTTCACAGATTGTATGAGAATGTTAGAGCTAAAATCAGAACAAGTGATGGTATGTTAGAATGTTTTGGTAGTGACATTGGAGTTAAACAGGGTTGTCCTCTATCTCCCACGCTTTTTGGGTTATACATTGATAAGTTGGAAGCTTGGTTAAGCAAAACGGATGGGGACGGTATTCAACTGGCAGGTTATGTGGTGAAGCTACTTTTATATGCTGATGATCTTATCCTAATTTCAAAAACAGCGCATGGGTTAAGAGAACATCTGAAAGCTCTAGAACTCTTTTGTCACGAGGTTGGGATGCAAGTGAATATCACCAAGACCAAAATCATGATTTTCTCATTGAATAGAAAAGATATCCAGAATACCTTTCTTTTTGAAGGCAGCCCGCTTGAAATAGTCAAAGAATACAAATATCTTGGGATTGACTTTCATTATAAGCTCAGTTGGGAGACGTGTCGGACGAAAAGGATACAGGGAGGTTGGAAAGCTTCTTACCTTCTACAAAATAGGTGTAGAAAAGCTGAGCTTTGGGATTGGAAAACCAAGAAAACCCTTTTTGGTTTGCTTGTTACTCCGGTTGTACTTTATGGGTGTGAGGTATGGGGAAGTAGTATGTCAAAGTGCAGTTGGAGACAACTAGAAAGAATTCAAAAACATCTAATAACAAGCAGTCTCAAAGTTAAAACCACTGTCCCCTATGAAATTCTTTTAGCTGAAACGGGGTCTTTTCCATTGGAAGCATCGGCTTTAATCCGGTTGATAAGCTATTTAAAGAAGGTTGAAAACATGGATAACCACCGTTGGCCCAAAACAGCTATGAAGGAGACGCTAGAACGTAGGAAGAAAACTTGGATGAAACAAAACCACAAGTGGATGAACAAGTGGGACATCAATTTGCATGAGTGTCCTAGCACCAATAGTGAAATAAAAAGCTATGTGACTGAAAAATTCAGAACTGCCATGTGGACAAACCAGATTGGGCGAAAAAAAGCATACTACATCAAAGAGTTTAACCCGACAAAGGATCATGGTGAAAAAACTTATTTAGGTGCAGATATTAAAGGGAAAGCGAGGTTGTTAGTGGCACAATTGAGGACGGGATCACATCACCTTAGGTGTGAGACCGGTAGGTGGAAGATACCCAAGGAAACTTGGGAAGAAAGAACTTGTATTTTCTGCAATAAAGGGGTTGTGGAAACAGAATGGCACTTCATCATGGAATGCATTGCTTACGAGGATATCCGCACTCAACATGAAAATAGTTTGAAAGTGGACAATATGCACCAGCTATTTGAGGAAGATAAGATTAATCAGACGGCTAGCCTTCTAGTCAAACTTAACAGCAGGAGATCTGACTTGGAAAAGAGCATGAAGACAAATTAGGCATGTTTTGTCTCGGTCCCATAGAACTGTTTGTCTCGTGGACGTCATTAAAATCTTTCATTCATTATTCAATTAGATATAAACTGAGATTAGAAGATGAGTTTAATTAAAATGCAATTCTAATATAAATTAATTGTCAGGAGAATAATGATATAAGAGAAGAGAGTGGTAGTTAAGAACCTTAAGACTATAAATCGATATGGCTGCAGGCGGCTCTGATATAGTTTCATTCTTATCGAATATATATATATATATAAATATAAATATAAATATGAATATGGTCTCATTTACAAAACTATCTTATACAGAATGAGGCTGCAGCTAAAGTTGATTTAATGAAATAATAGTATGAGAATGTTTCAAACTACAGAGGACTATAAATCTATTCATCTACTAACAGGGCATCACCATAGACAAGAGAAGATCGACATAATCTAAATAAATTTTCATTTATATGTATTCTAGACTTTTGGAAATCAAACGAATTTGCTATCAACCAAATGATTTCAGAAAAATGCATGCACAAATTTAGCTGAGTAAATTTATTTTCCACAGACAATATATTTGTTTTCCAATGCAAACAATTTCAAGCTTAACTTTCAGAAATTAAATAAGAAATTGCCAAACAAAGAAAAAAAAAACCTGATTTATAATCTTGAATCCAACGAAGTTTTAAGCCTGAATCTTGGAAGCCCACAATTATCTAGATCCTTGAGAAAACACAATTTCTTCGAAAACCACTGCCTGCAAATCTCTTTCCAGAAACACAGAGAAAAAAACTATTTTCTAAAACTACCGTGAAAACCTTTTAGAAAAATTGCCGTGCATGAACAATTGCACACACAATAGCTTTTAATGCATTTTTTAATTAACTCAAATTCATAAAGTTATTCAAAATTGATCAATCAGTTCTAACTTAACCAGTTTACTCAAGATCACATTTTCTAATTCCAAGTTATGATTCCTGATATTTATTTACAAACTGTTGCAAACTACCTCATCAAAATATCTACTTTTTTCACATAAATTAAGTTTGCACAATTAATTCAACAATTGAATTTAAATAATTACCTTTACACAAAATTAACATTCACTATTAAATAAATAACTTGTTTAATTTAATTCAATAAATTAAACCATAAACATAAACATTTTTAATCTAACATATAAATAAAAATTACATTAAATCAATTATGTTAATTAAATAATCGTTTAATTGAATTAATTTAATTCCAAACAAAACAACATAAACTAGAACGACACGATAAAATTAGATGAAAAAACAACAACGGGTGACAAACAGATACTCGTTCAATGAAGAATGATGGCTAATGACAGACCTACACTATCTATGAAACAACATATTTCCATTGGGTTAGGGCATGCTCAGACCTGACAAGTAGGTGGAGCTGATACCCGGTACCTGTAAACTGCATAAAACAACTCTGTTAAACATACCATCATATATATACAAACACACCGTGAAGAAGAGTCGCAGTGTAGGAGGGTACTCACGAGTGAGTAATGCTACACTGTCTCCACCAAAACTGACGAGCATCATTATATCATCAACAATAATTACATCATGATAACCTCATTAAAAATTAGAAACAACATATACCATAACACACACGTTTCAATCATAATGTCATTATATGAACATAACCAAATGATCACGATATCAAGTGTATCATCAATGCAGTAAAAATCAACATAATGTCAGAATCATAACTGAAAATAAACAACATAGTATCAAAAGCAACTAAAGAAACTATCAACTGAATAAAAACAAACTGAAACACAGAGTAGCAACTGGAGGGATGCTACAATACACACATACACACATATATATAAACATAAATAAATACCTAACTTATCACACTGTATTTTGAAAACGAAAGCTGAATAGGGAATCACAGTTTATGTTTTTATTATTTTAAATATTATAAAAAAAATATATATACAAAAATTGTTGGTATGCAGCTGCACATAGGCTTGCTGTGGAGAGGTTGCGCCCATGGGGAGCAGCACACCCCCTTCCTCCATTCATTCCATTAAATGAAACTTATGTTTCAACATAATTCATAAGCTTTGCAAAAGAATTCATTAATTCCTCTCTGCACAATATAAAACTTTGATTTTTTGGTCAATATTTAAAATTGTAATTTCACAGCCAACAGTTCAACTCTAGCTGCCATCAACTGTGAAATATACACAATAGTTTGATATTACATATACAGTGAGTCCTATATATATGTATATATATATATACAGTTATATATACAATATTTTTTTCTGAAGAAAATCTGTATACTATTCTTTAATTTTATATGTTATATAAATATATACATCATTCAACAAGATTATAGTTTTCTCATAATTCTGTATTTTTATTATTAAAAAAATATATATATATATACACAAAATACAAATTAAATTATACAAAATTTGAAGTTGCACTTCTTCTATTTTTCCAAATGATAATTATAAATTTACTGAGAATGTATATATTCTGATTTATAATGATGTCTTGATATAAAAATCTTCTTTTTAAATAATATGTGTATAATCTGAGTTTCATTCTTGTTATATAGATATCTTTCTTGAATATATGTATGTATTTCTATGTATATATATATATATATATTTAAAATTTTGAAGAATATTTCAAATCTGTTTATGAATATATTTGACATACATGATGATTTATGAGTTTATATTGGAATTTTGATCAAACAATAGAAAAACCATAGAAACACTATCTTTTTATGTGAAACATAAGAATTTAAATAGCTGAATTGTTATTTGCTTTGGACAATTATTTATTTGATATTTCATTGTCAATGATATCAAAAACTTGTAAACATTTATAAACTAGATGATAAAACTGTGATAGAAAAAGCTGAATGAATAGAAAGCACTTGAAATATTAGAAACTTGAAACAATTCATACTATATGTATTCTTTTATGAAACCACTTCTGAGACAAGATGCCGAGTGTGGATCTCCAGAGACGATAGTTTCCCTTTTCGAAACTATCACTTTTTGTTATTTTTGTTTGCTTGGCTAAGCATATGCACCATTGAAATAGATGGAATTTTAAAATCCTAGCTACTATTGATATTAGTCTCTGCCACATCCTGCATGCAAGAGATATGTCATTCTAGATTAGATTGCATACAGGCATCAGGCTTGCATCGAGAGTTCCTTCCTGCTTCTCTGTTCTAGGTTGCTAGGCTCCTCACGTAAAGTCAAAGTTTTCTTCGATCTAGGAAGAAATCCGGGAAAGTATTATGCTTCGTGGTTGGGCGGAAAAGGCACTTGGACCCACTCTTGGTCTCGGCTTTGCGAAAGCCAAAGTAGTGTCATGGTGGTCGAGCACCGAGGATTCCTCATCATATGGATATCTATATACATTTCTGGTATTACTTTGTATGGCTTGCGTAGCCAATTGTAAATTAATTTGTGAACTTGATGTAATCATTGATATGTATTTATATATGCAATATTGAAATAAATGTTGTAACATTACTATTGATGGTCCAAGTGGCAATAAACAACAGTTAAACATAATATTACTATCCTTGCTTCCGGAAGAGAAAGATGATTATATGGATATCTTAGCTCCCAAGGTCTTTTGTAACGGCTTCGATCAGGCCGATTTCACCTTTGACTGGATGTGAACTATAATGTTCATAACCATGAAGTGTTGGAGCCTGATTGTTCTAAGATCAAGCATAAATTCAACCCGCTTAATTTAGTTTTAAAGAAACAAAAAAGGATAGATCAAAGCTTGGAACTGAAAAGAATGATAATTCATCGAACTTAACCAAACTTGTTACCTTCCAAGGAATTGTTAACTGAAACTGAAGAACAAAATCAACTTGTGATTGACACACAACTTCATTCATCCATAGTGCAAATTTCAACAACATATTGTAAATCACTATTTAAACAAAACATAAAACAAAACTTCTTTCCTTGAAAGCTTTTCATATCAAATGATTAACCCAAGATGAACACCATTCTGGAACACAATATGAAATAGATTAAATCTGGTTGCTTCTACTGTTAGTGAAACAGATAAGCAACATTTACAAACTTGGCACAATCACTAGTGTATAGAAAACCTATGATTTTAGATTGTTTCCATCTATACTAAGAAAACCAGAAATATACATTACTGTCTATGCTGGATCTAACTCCTATTCTATTGCTATTCTTAAAATTTTCTCTACTACTACTTAGAAGATTACTACTATTCTTAGAAATCTATCTCTATCTCTATATCTAAATTTACATCCTCTCTCTTTCTTTTTTTTTACAAAGAGGCAAAAAAATGCCATATATATAGGATGTTCCCAAAAGAATGCATTGGCCCCCTGTTTTAGG
>VDFB02281492.1:537116007-537136675 GCA_007258455.2 Sequoia sempervirens | reverse complement strand
GCCAATTTGATGTGAAAATTGGCCCTTTCCCAATTCCTCTGATGCAAGATTAATGTGTGATGATAATTGATCCACTTTGTTGATGCTTGATGAGTGCTCCAATAGAAAAATCTGCATAACCTAGCTATGAACTCAATGAGAATGGATGGAATTTGCTAATGATTTGAGCATAGTAAGTTTACTCAAATTGTGGATGCTAAAATGAAGAGATTAACCTCTTATTTATAGATTGACAAGTTGAAAGCATGCCCAAAATAGAGCAATGTGGAACTAAGAATTAGCCAATGGCAAAGTGCCACTTGTCAACTTGTGAGTGGATGGAGTATGTGCAAGTTTTGAAGAATGTGTCAATAAATGCATATATTTGAATTTTGAATTTTGTTGAAATGACACGTAAGAGGGAAGGAAGAATGCATTGAATGCCACTTGGCTCAAGGCAAAGGACATGTAAGATGGATTAAATGCCTTGTTGGAAGGACTTATCCCACTTGAGATTTGAATTCAAATTTGAGGGAATATTCCTCAAAAGATGCTTTGTTGAAGAAAATAGAGATTTAATAAATCAATTAAATCTATTTTCATGTGCAAGTGGTAAAAGCTAGAGGATGGGACATAAGAGGAGATTAAATTAATCAAAGTTAATTAATTTAATAAAGGGGTTGGGAATGATGACCCATTTGACCTAGATTGTAGATTCACTAACCAAACATGAGAATGTGGATAAGGGATTAATTAAACAAAGATTTTGATTTATTTAGAATAAAAGAGATGATTAAGAAGACGAAACCAGCAAATGGGTTTTGCATCAATTTGAATTTTAATGGATAGACCAAAGAGATTTAATCAAAATAAAATTACTCATTTTAATTAAATAGGATAAATTAGATCAAAAACAAGTTAATTTTACCATTGAGAAAAAGGTGACTCTAATTACGCAATCGATTTATTTAATTAATGAAGGCGAATATTGACATCGACAAGGCGATATTTGATTAAATGGTTAGATCACGATTCGTGACTTAAAACAATGTTAGCAGAGGGACTGCATGCACAATGTCAATCGTAATACATTTTACGTCTAAGCACTTCTCTCTACCAGGGATCTTCCTCGCTGCACCAGTTCATGATGTTCAACTTGCTCCATTTTCACCCAATTTTGATGTTCCATTTGCCTCTATTTGCCTCCCTTCAACTTGTTTACCAGAAAGCCCGCTCAATTCTATATTTTCCTAATCCTCAAGAGCTTATGCCTTCTTCCTAGGTTTCCCTCTGAGTCTATGGCTCATTTTTGGAGGCATACCGGTAGCAAACTCGGACAATTTTGATTTCTTTGGAGGAATTTTTTTTTTTCGGTTGTAGGATGATCAGTGCCTTCAGTTTTCCGCTTCCTAGGGCTAGGTTTCAACTTTCCTAGTTTCTGCTTCTTAGCCTTCCCTTTGCTAATTTCTACTTTTCTCATTTTTGCTTCCTCCTTTCGAATGGAAACCCTAGTGTGAACTATGGTTTTAGGGAGAACAATGACATTAAGGTCTGAAGATGAACTATCTTCATTTGTATGCTCTAATTTAGAGGAACCAATTTCTACTGCAGGTTTTGCTGCAAGAGGGCTTGTGCTAGGGTTTGCCCCAAAAGTTGAAGCTCCATGAGTGATTTTAATAACCCCCTCATCCCCACTAACCCTATGAGTTAGGGATTGACTTCTAGGACCCACATTTTCTAATCTAAATTTATCAATGTTCAAAAATTCATCCCATGACATATTGGACACATCTTGCAAAGACTTTTCTACCAGCAATTTAATCAAACAATGATGGGAAACAGAGTTTTCCATACCTTTCTATGTCTGAGCAGCCATGATTGCAAGAAGATTGTATAAGATGTTTGACACATTCATCCTCCTGCCATGTCTCATGTGATTCAGAAGATTGAAATGTATAGAATGAAGACAAGATTTGCAACCCTCGCAGGTAATGTATTTAATAATGTAAACAAAAACTTGTTTCCATTTTTCTGGAAAAGTTCTTTGTGTTCCTTTTTTGTCTATAACAAGTGGAGGATCACTCAGCTCAGTGAATTATGCTATAGTTAATCTAGCATCCCTAGAAGTAGGATAGGGTTCTCCTTCAACAGGAAAAATTGACACTTCAGCAATCCTTTCTTCAGTGGCTATAACTTCTAGCCCTTTCACCATTGCCTTACCATCAAAAAATGTTTGTGCAAATTCTAAGGCAATGTCATTATTGAAACTATTTAGCTTCAAAAAGTAATCTAACCATCCACAATTTTTGAACTCGGTCTAACAGAGTGCATCCTATAGGATTACTTGGTGAACTATTGGTTCATTTCTAATTAACTAACCTCCCATTGCTTCTACTCATACTCTAGCAAACACCTCTACAAAGACTTCTTTCCTGCAATCCTTCTTCTGAAAACCCAATTTCTCTTCCACTTCATGCAACTCTTCACCAGTACTAATGCCAATGTCGTATAACTTCTCAATTTACCTTTTCAGTGGCATTATGATTTTGACTAAGGTAGTAAGGAAGACATAAAAGGAGGGGTATCATCAAAGAAAATGGTGGCGACTTAGTGTCATATCATGCATGCAGGACATCACTTCAACTACATCATTTCAAATTTGCTGTCATGTTGGCGCATGAGATATGATTAATGACATGTATGACACGTGGGTTCACACTCCCCCCAACCTAAATAAAAGCATGTGTCTGCACAGGTTGGGATGGAATTATGATGTAATAGGGAATAGTAATAAGATGTGCTATGTGAAATATCAATATTAAAGTACAGTAATTAAACAAATGCATGTAAGGTAATTAAGACACACTAAGTTGTTATGCACATACTTGAAAAGTTGGAGTGTCTTTTCCAAAGAATGTGGAAGGAAGTACTGGTCACCAGAAAAGTACGATTGAGCTATTAAATGAAGTGATGATGGAGTGATGGTAGAATGATGGTGAAGTGGTGGTGGAGTGATGGAAGAGAGAGAAGGGATGGAGATGAATGGGCGGGTAGGTTTATTGATGGAGAAGTTAATTCCCACAAAAAGTGGAAATATTTATTATGATTACATGTGTACCTTTGACTAGTCAAAAGGATGGACACTAGGTCTACTTCCTTCGAATGCAGGAACTTTGAAGTTCTGGTATTCAATAAATTGCTGCATGAACTCTTGTTTTGAGGCCAGTTTATGTATAATCTGAGATGATGACCATTGACTAGGAGCTTGAACCTGATAGGATCAATTGTTGTAAGTTGAACAACACCATTGGGGAATACCTCTACAATCTCATATGGTCCCAACCACCTGGTTTGAAGTTTTCCTACATTGTCTCTATACCTGGAATCATAAAGAAGTGCCCAGTCACCTAGCTGGAACTTCTTTTCTTTGATGTATTTATCATGCCATCTAACTCTTTGGTTCTGCACCATCTCAACATGGTGGAGAGTTGATTTCCTCATCTCATCTAAGGCATTTAGTTGCATAATCCTATCCTTCTATGCCTCAGATATATCTATTCCAAGGTCTAGTGTTGTTCTAAGAGTTTTGTGTTCAAACTCTATAGGCATCATTGTTGTTTTTCCATATAATAGTTCAAAGGGAGTAAAGTCGGTGGTAGTTTACCAAGTGGTTCTATAGGCCCAGACAGCTTCTGGTAACCTATTTGCCTAGTATTTTTTGTGGATTGCTACTGTTTTGGTCAGAATAGATTCTATTTCCCTATTTGTTACCTCAGACTAGTCATTGGCTAAGGGTGATAGGGTGTAGATTCCCTATGTCTGACATTATACTCATTCACCAATGTTGTGACAAGAGTGGATGTGAACTGAGCCCCTTGATCTGTGACTCTCTCTAGGAACTCCATAGCATGTGAAAATTTCTTCATAGAGGAATTCTACAACTTTATTGTCCCTCGCATGTTTCATGGCTTTGACCTCAACCCACTTAGTCACATAATCAGTACAAACCAAGATGTAAGATTTTCCATTTAATGGTGGATAAATTGGACCTACAAAACCAAGTCCCCATTTATCAAATGGTGTGATAACTACTTGAGGGTATAGAGGCATCTCATCTGATATAATTGGTCAGCCCATCCTTTGACATCTATCACACTTCCTAGTGTACTTGTCAACATCCTTACGAAGTGTAGGACAGTAATACCATGTATTAAGAATCTTCATGGTTGTTCTCTTAGCTGCAAAGTTCCCCCCACAGGGTTCATTATGGCATGCATGTAGTATATCATATGTTTCATCCTCTCTTACACATCTTCTCATCACATGATCTAGTCCAGTATAGGATAAACAACCTGCAATCCATGAGAATGGAAAAATTTTCTCTATAAGAACCCTTCACTCTTTTAGAGAGAAATGAGGGGGAACTCTTCCTGTAACCAGATAATTGGCTATATCTGCATACCAAGGTGTGTGCACACTAATGGAGAACAAATGTTCATCAAGAAAGGAGTCATCAATGGCTTGAGTGTCCTCTAATGTATTCAATCTAGAGAGAAAATTTTCCACAACATTTTCCTTACCCAGCTTGTCTATAATGGTGATATCAAATTCCTGCATTAACAATAACCACCCTGCTAACCTTCCTGAAATCACTGGCTTGTTCATAAGGTATCTTATGGCTACATGGACAAAGGTTTGATATCCTGTGATATGATGCCTAAACTTTTTGAGAGCATAAATGACTGTCAACATCTCCTTCTCTATCACTGTGTAGTTAAACTCAGCTCCTCGTAGGTTCTTGCTGACAAAGTAGATTGCATTCTCTATTGCTCCCTATTTTGTCCCAAGACAACCCCTATAGCATAATCAGATGCATCTATGTGAATATGGAAAGGGATTATGCAATTAGGGCCTTTGATCATAGGAGCATGGGTTAATGCTGTTTTTAAATCAGAGAATGCTTTATCACAATCCTCTGTCCACTGGAACTCAACATCTTTAGTTAGAAGATTATAAAGTGGTGCTGCCATCTTACTGAAATATTTTATGAAGTACCTATAGTATCCTGCATGTCCCAGGAAACTTCTAAAATATTTTTGCTTGACAAGAATAGAAAGATTCGTAATTACCTCAATTTTGGTTAGGTCCACTTGAATTCCTTTCTGAGAGATAATGGCCAAGGACTACTCCTTGCATCATCATAAAGCATTTCTCACTGTTCAAGGACAAATTATGGTCCTCACATCTCTGCAAAACCTTTCTTAGGTTTTATAATGCTTATGCAAAATCAGCACCATGAGTAGTAAAATCATCCATGTAGATCTCCATACAATCATGTGAAATATCTGAGAATATACTAATAACTGCTCTTTGAAAGGTTGCAGGTGCATTACATAAACCAAATGAAAGTACTGAATAGGCATAAGTCCCCAAAGGATAGGTGAAAGTTGTCTTCTCCTAATCTTCAGGTGCAATCTATATCTGATTATAACCATTGAATCCATCTAGGAAGGAAAAATATTGCTTACCTGCAAGTGAATCCAATACTTGGTCTATAAAAGGAAGGGGAAAGTGATCCTTTTTAGTGGCAGAGTTTAGTTCTCTATAGTCAACACAAAATATCCATTTACCTCCCTTTTTAGACACAGTTACCAAAGGGGACACCCATTGGTTATCTGAGATAGGGTAGATAAATCTTGCATCCAATAACTTATGTAGTTCCCCTTTCGCAATATCCCTCAATGCCGGGTTGCTTCTCCTTTGTGGTTGCCTTACTGGTGTGCAATCACCTCTAATGTAAATCTTGTGAGTATAGATTTTGGGATCTAATCCTTTCATGCCATGGTAATCCCATGTAAATGCATGTTGATGCAATTTTAACAAATTTTTCAAGGACAACTATTGCTCTTGACTAAGCTTGTTGTTAATATTCAAATATTTCCCCTCTTCAACTTGTACTTGTGTGGTCAACTCAATCATGGTTGTTTCATTGATGCTTGGCATTTTTAATTCATGTAGTAACAATGTATGAAGCATATTTGTTGATGTAGGAAATTCAGGTGCAGGAGGAGCAGGTAGAAGTGTCTGCAATGGACATGCAAAACTAGATTCATGAGTGTGTGATTCTTCATGCACTTCACAATGGTTTTGAATTATATGAGATAATATTTCATCCTCTTCTTGAAGCTGCATAAAAGGACTTCTACCTATCATCATGAGTTGTGCCATAGAATTGACCTCCTCAGCCTCTTCTCCAACATGTGGCCATATGGGGTTGTCCATATCATGGGATGGTTGAGCAAGAGGATAGAGGACAAGCTTTTTAGTGCTTCTTCCATCAGAAATAGTCATGTCCCCTGACGAAAATCCAATGTAAGCATTTGTTATAGCTAACCACAACATTCCCAAAATAATGGGGTACCCTCCTAATGTAGCTTTAGGGGAAAGGATCATAAAGTTTGTTGGATATTCCTAGGAGTCTAGAGTAACAACAAGGTCTTCCACTATACCATCTTGTTTGACAGTGGAACTGTCAGCAAGCTACAGGACAGTAGGAGTAGGTCTCATATTTGTAACATTCAATTGTTGTAGGATATCCTTAGTCATCACATTGATTGTTGCTCCTAAGTCTATTAGAGCATTCTTTACTTGGATTCCATTTATAATGATTCCAACTACAAGACTACCTAGGTCAGTATATTTAGAAATAGTGACTTTCCCAAGCATGATATTTTCCAACTTCCCCACCACATGAACAATAGTGGGGTCCTTCTTTTTCCTCCCTAGCCTTTTGAGACATGCTTCCTTAATTGTCTTTCTTTTATGGCTAGGAAAAAAGGTATCTTGACACATATGTGTTTCAACTGATCTAGAATATCAAAGGTTTTTTCTTCCTTTTCTTCCTTTTGTTTAACAACTTCTAACCTTTGAGAAAATGGTGGGTCTTAATCAAACTGCTGAATTGGTTCAGGATTCTTGGGCACACTTCACTGAGTAGGGATATTAGATAGATTTTGATGCTCCTCTTCTTCCACAGGAATCTTTGTGATAATAGGAGTGGAAGGAGATGGCAAAGTGGTTCCTAAACGCAGATGAATATCACTCACACTCACGACATATGTAGGAAACTGGTTGGGATCTACAAACTAAACTGGTTGCTAATGTGGTTTGTTATTTGGGTTAGGTGTGAATTGAGCTGGTAACTGAGTAGGTCTAGGTGTGTTGTATTTTGGAGTTAGAGGAGGAGGTACCATGGTAGGTTGTTGCGCTGGCGGGAGGTGGTTGCATGCAACCAGCCAAGCCTAGTTTTGGCCATTGTCCCCTGGCTAGGATATTTGCTGCTAGTTTCCCAGAGGTTGTTTCCACTGGAACACTTCAATTTAATCTGAGGGTGGGAGTTTCTGGTATCAGCTTTGCGTATTTCTCTCTGAGGGTTGTTCTGCAGTCCCCAAGGTGGATAGCCTCCAAAGTTTGATGGGTATGGGGGTTGCCATTGATTACTGGATGCATAAGAATTCAAATAAGGTCCACTAAAAGATAATGGATCTGGTGGCATACCTTGTCTTGGAGCCCATAGCCTTTTTTGTGCAATGTAGAGAACATGATCATCATCACCCTAAATTAGCCTGAATTCTGGTGGAATTTGCTTGCTATCAATGTTGGCTACCATTTTATCTCAGAAGGTCCTCCTTTTCCCAGAATTATACCAATATTTTTCCTTGAACATTGCTTATGCCTCCCTATGTTTCTCTTTGCTTGAAGTATCTAATGAAAGGGTACATATTGTTTACAGATATTCATTGAAACTCAAACAACAAATGAGATGATTTATCCTTGAAACTCCATTAGGAGGATTTACCAGCAAAAGACGTAAACTCTTCCTCTTTAGAGCTACTCTAGAGTTACTTTTAAGCATATTCCTTCCTAATATCATCCTGAACTTGGGTGATATCTCCTCCCATCAGTCTGCATATCAGATGCAATTTTCATCATCCCCAAGGAATGGAGACTCTCATTATGCATGATGTGGGTTTTCTGCAAGCAAAATGAACCTTGAAATATAGTCCTCCAAACTTTCTTTCATCTTCCTTTTGCCTCTAAGATATCATCTCCTCCTCACATTCACTTCTATGAAGTTCTACTAACAATCCCAAGTTCTCTATGGTATTCTACCCAAGTCGACATAAACCATCTTAATGTAGCTTCCTTCAAGGTAGTAGGAAACAATTTAAGCCTATGAGCATTAGTAGTGTAATCATAGCTTCTGTAGAGGATATCAAATTCAAACAAGAAAGTGTCAGGGTGCTCTATTACAAGCCCATAGAATTTAGGAAGAACTAAAGTAGGGATGTTCTTGAGGTTATCAACTTCATTCTGGTGAGTGATAGGGAATGGAAAAGATGGCTGGTTAGGTCTATTTTGGTTTTGGCCAGCCATAATTGCTTGATGGATTGTCAAAGCAAAATGACTCACACAGTTTTAAAATTTCTCTCAAAGCTCAAAGAATCCATCAGGCTTTAGGGAAAATACATCAAAGAAAAGGATTTTCCTATCTCTCTTCATCTCTCAAGTGATTTCGAAACTCAACCAGTCGGGTTAATGGATTAGGGTCACATCCCATGAGCATCTCTCCCACCTCTATGCATGCGATTAATTCCATATCATCGAACTCGGGACAGGAATGAAGCAAGAACAAGGTAAACCGTTACCTTCAAAATGAAGGTCCAAGAACAAACTTCCAGATACCAAATAAAAGAAACTAAAATAACCCCATATGAACTTCCAACACCATCCCCGACAATAGTGCCAAAAATGTTGGCCTTCTCTAATGGTTCAATAACTAAGCCCTTAAAGTTATAACTTAGAGATTAGATATCTACACTAAGTAGTTATCTTGCTCATCATGAAGGTTCATTTCATTGTCAGCCTAGGGACGTGAACTTGAAATGGGTCAGCACTGTCTGTGCACTAGGACTCAACTATAGTCATCCTTATCCTATAACTAGAAAGGAATCAGTACTAAAAGTAAAATGCTTGAAAGGAATTAGCATAAGTACTGAGCATGAATCAATAACTAAACTGAACTGAAATGAATGATAAAAACATAAATCTCAGCAAACAGACAAGAAGTTACTCTATCTGCCTTGGTTGTAGGAACAAACACAAAACAAAGTTCCAATGGTTGCAGGAATAGACACCTGCTAAGACCGTAACTAATTACTTAATAGAAAATTAACTACTAAATTGAATGGATGGAATTCCCACCAAGTGGGCCCCCTTGAATGAGTCTTCCCTAAGCTAACTCAGATGCAACAAATCAAAGTATCATTTATTCATTGGAAACATTGGTACATCATAATAGCAACATGACTATATTCCTTGAAACTGAAAATGCAAGTACAATATCAGAATATCCAACTTCCAGAAGAGGAACATCTGATTATTATTTATAGAAGGAAAGCTTCTAACTAACCCTAACTAACTAGGCAGTCAACTCCAACAGAATAGGAGGACGCCATTTATTGAAAGCATGAAAAAGAGGAAGTTATGCATGCACAAGACTTTAGTCAAACCAGTCTTGCCTCAATGAGGATCCAACATAGCAACACTTCCTAGATCTACTCAACTAACAGACATGGTCATTTAAAGGTAAGTTACAACTTCCACACAAGCTAGGAGTTTCCCTCCATTGCAAGTTTCCCTCCATTTACCTCTTTAATGTCCATCTCTTTTACTTCTTTAGCAACTGGCCAGCTGGCATGAACTTCCTCCACCTTGCAGGCTTCATTTATATTAGCATCTTAATGTGAACCTACATAATAACATTAGCATGCACAAAATAATTGTATATCCATAATCACCTTAGAATAACATTCATTCAATCACATGTAAAATTAATATAGATATATCACATAGCAGGTTAATACTATCAAAAGTCATAGAAATAAGTTCATGCCCAAAGTTCATAAATTTAGGGAAATAACATAGAGAGTATTAATAACCAGGTGCTAAAATCCCATGGTAACAACAACAAATATATGATAAACCCTTTAAAAAATGAGTCATTATTTGGACTCATCATATACCTCTCATTTTTGGCCTTTTACCATGACCTCCTTATTCAAAGCCATTACAGTAATATCTCAAGTATGTCAAAATCTTCATTTGTAACCCAAATATCTAGCCTCTTTAAGGGTTTCCACCTCTTACCCTTTTTATTTTTCTCAAGTATCATAAGGTGAAACTGTGAAGCTCATTTTATCACTTTCTAAGAGGTTTTTGAGGGTTTGATAATCTCTTAACTAATAATCTTCCATTAAAATTTTTATTGAAATCAAAGCTTTGGAATAAAAAGTTATGACATTTAGAAGATATTTAAAGAAAACATTGCACATAGGATTGCATGTAATAACACAATAATCCTAGGAACAATGCGAAAGGAATGGATGCACTACAGTAGAATAGGCAAATAGCGCCTAAAATAATGCCAGATTTTAGTGTATTTTAGTCCATGAATTGGGTGAGTTGGTTGATGCTAAACTTAGCACAAACATGCATGGTCATCTCAACACCGACCTTTACGCTGACTTTTGCGTTGGACATAATGTCGGAGTTAGCATTGTAGTTAGCGCCAGAAAATCACAGCGCCCCCATTAGCGCCTATAATAGCACCGAGAATTAGCGCTGAAAATAACACCTCTGTTAATGACTAAAATAGCGTCGAGAAATAGCGTCAAAAATAGCACCTAAATTAGCACCCAATTAGGCTTCCAGTTTTGGTTCTATGTCTACTCCCATTTTTGCTTCTAGTTTTGCTTCCAGTTTGTTTCCAAGTTTGCTTCTAGTTTTTCTTTTGGTTTTTCTTCCAGTTTTGCTTCCATTTTTGCCTCTAGTTTTGCTTCCAGTTTTGCTTCCAGTTTTGCTTCCAAGTTTGCTTCCAATTTTGCTTCCACGTTTGCTTCCAGTTTTGCTTCCAATTTTGCTTCCAAGATTGCTTCTAGTTTGGCTTGCATTGTTGCTTCCTTTTTTGCTCTAAAAATACTTCTTGTTTAGCTTCCTTTTTTGCTTCTTGTTTTGCTTTCTTTTTTGCTTCTAAAAATGCTTCTTGTTTTGCTTCCTTTTTTGCTTCTAAAAATGCTTCTTGTTTTGCTTCCTTTTTTGCTTCTAAAAATGCTTCTTGATTTGCTTCCTTTTATTAATTTAATATGTTTTATTTCAATTTAATTAGTTAAATATATCTTGCCTCTTAAATAACTCATATGATTATAGACTAAGTAATCTAATTATTTAACTCATATGGTTAAATAATAACAAGACAATTATTTTTTTTGGGTCGGTAACACAAAAAATTTGTATTGCTTGTAAAGATAAAAAAAGTACATCTATTGTTCAGTGTCATTACCCACCAAAATTCTACAACAAATGACAAAAACTAGATGCACCTTAATGTGCAAAGTAAAACATTAAATAAACCCCGTAGCCCCTATAACTATTTACTAGTAAAATCCTTACAAAAAATAACCACCGTTAATAGTGTTTAGAGTTACATGCTTTAATACAACAAAAGCGGAGGGAGAATTCAAAATCAAACACAAACAAACACGACCAGTCTTAACGAGCTCCACTCAGACCCAACAGACACTTGGTTGTCTCCTTCAAAGGCTTCTTCTTCTACCGCTTCCCCGAATTCTTCTTCTGGTGCTTCCTTTTCACTTACAATCCCTGCATCTCTGCCTTTGCTTGTTCGATGAAGATTTTGAGCGCTTTCCATCCCAAACGCGCTTCCTCATGACAACAAGCTTTGTATTTTCCTTTGGGCCAACAAATAAAGGGTTGGAGCCCCGATCTCCCATAGAGCTCCTCAATTTCATCATCTACCAATCCTTCAAAATAATCTAAGCCTACACCCAGAACAACCCATTCGAGAATGGACTCCATGCTTACTAGAAAATCTTCATGCATAATTTTCTGCATCACCATCCTCACCATTTCCACTAGTTCACCTAAATCCAAGCCCCACGCCGCAATTAAGGAGTAAACGTCCATGTTGGTTTGGTATTTGTGTTCAGAGAGCCAAAATCCCTGCCACAAATCATTTTTGCACACTGCACTAGCTGCTCGTCGTCAACAAGGAAAAGGCCCTCCAATCATTTTTCGAACGCCTCTCCATAAACGAGCCCAAAGATCTTCATGACCAGAAGGTGAAATTGGCTTCCATTTCTCCTGAAAACCAGCGCTGCCACCACCAAAGTTTGTTGCAAAGTTTTTCTCGACCCTTTCCAAATGTAATTAACACATCTTAATCAAGGGCTTGCATTTAACACCATCTTAGATTTCCCACACTTTCTATTAATGAAGTACTACTTCACCACCCCCTGCCACCCCTGCCTTTGCTTGTCATGTCAAACCTACTTCACTTGCTTCACCACCTTGTTGATTTAAGGTGTTGTCCTCTCCTGTGTTTTCACCTAAGTCCGCTAACTTAACACCTCTAAAATCCTCCAACCTAAATTCCCCCATTTCACCAAAATTTAAAGCCCATTTAAATAAGACATCTGCTTCCACATTACCACCTCTTTTAATGTGGCTCACCGCAAAACTTTCATTTACATTCTGGAGGTGCCAAGCATTAATTTTACCTTTCATCACCGCCTGAACTATTATTATAACATGATCATCATCTATAATTAAAACAAGTGAGTCAAATATCTATAATTTAATTGAATTTGACAACATCCATCCTGAAAAGTAAATTAAAATCATCATACATAATAAATATCCATCCAAAAATCATCGACCACTTTTAATATATATATATATAAATTGACAAAAGTCAATGCCGATAGGAATCATCATCGTATATAACTAAAATTGAGAAATTCAAATATGCGATTACATTAAAGAGAAACATGTCAAGTAACGGAAACATATCCAGATTGACATAAAAGAGTACAGAAATGATACATGTACAAATGATATAAAGCCAAGGCCGATAAAATTAATGTAGCTCAAACTAATACAAGAGTCAAGATGATACATGTCAAATGATATGAGTGAAAATTCTTGAAAATGATACGTAATCAATATGATACAACTCAATAATATAATAGGCCATGAAATATTACATATGATAGCAAAGTAACCATGAAAAGAGTCATCATAGCGATATCAATGATCCCCATGACCAGTCTATATGATCATGAATCCTTGGTTACAATCACCAAGCATGCATGCTTTCATGTCACCATGGTGATCATCATCATCATTGTGAACATCGTTGTGCATCATCACGGTAGCTCTTTGATCGCCTTGGCGTTGATATTGCATCTGCATTATCATCATCCCTACGCCATATGTGATTTGTATTGAACCAATATTTTGTGGATCTATATCATGTTTAGGATCATCTTGATCTTCTGGAAGACCTGTGTTTTGCAAAAAAAACCATTTAGAATAAAAATTTATTATTTATTTCATGCAATAATTTATTTTTTTGTTATATATCGAATATTACAACATATGAGACAAAACCATAATCATATTACATCATGGCTATCAAAGGTACACATACCATAATAAAATTTTAAAATTCCTAGCTAATGCAGAGATTTGAAGATTGTTAACCTTGAGAGGAAGTATGACTTGGGCAGGCATTTGATGGCTATTATTTCAAAGACTTCAAAAGCGGAAGATGTATATAGCGCCATTCTCAATCTTCGCGGTGATGGCATCAAAGGGAATGGTTGAACTCCATGAATATTAAGTATTATGAAAGTAGAATGAACTTGAACTAGCGACTAATTTTGAAGAGTATTACTGATGATCCAGATAAATTTTTTGAAGATAGTGGTTGGGAATTTTTGAATATGGAAGCTAGTGATTCTAATTCTGATAATTTAGAAGAGTCAAATCAAGGATATAAACCCTCTGATGTAGAAGAGGAATCAAAATCATATTTCATGTAGCCACCATCAAAAATTTTACAAGCCAACAAGATGGAGGGAATTCTTATATAAGGATAATTTTCAATGTTGCAGGTACCAACTTTAATGCCAACTACAATGGCAACATTGAAATTCCCTAGCAGTATTTATGTTAAGGAGATTTCCTTTAGATGCAAGGATTCAAAGCACATCAACCATGTGGTACAGATGATTAAATCCTAGAGACGATCTGTAGAAATGAAAGAGTCTAAAAAGGCAGAGAGAGCTACACTAGTGACTCGGGAGAAACTTCAGCTTTCAAAAACAAAGCCAATTAGGCTAGCATACTTGTGGATCAGGTCAACATTTGGTGGAAGAGGAAGAAAGATGACTGGAACTCTGGAGGCTCACCATACTGGATTTCGGTATTCAACCATGAGAGTAGAAGAGAGAGTTGATATCATGTATCAAAACATTAAGCATGCATTCTTCGGCCGGTAGGAGAAAGGGAGATGATTGCTTGCTTCATTTTCGGCACATAACATATCATGGCGTGGGGGCAGAAGACCAAGGATGTATCGGTTTATGTGGAGGTAATGGATAATGGTGCAAAACTTTAGGAGGAGGGGCAAGAGGATATTATATGATGCTGATGAAATTGAGGGAGAGGGCACAACAAAGAGAGAGGGACAAAGAAATAAAATCAACCTGGTTTACACCAGGTTGTCAAACAAAGTAAGAGAGCTATGGGGAACTAAACCAAATATTTTTTTGAACTAGAGTTTGATATACCATTTAGAGAGCTTGGTTTTCATGGAGTTCCTTTCAAAGCCTCTACTTTTATTGTTCCTATGATAAACTGTTTGGTAGAGTTGGTGGAATTACATTTCTTAGTAATCACTATTAGTGAGATTGAGCTTATTAACCTTGAGAGAGCAAGACTTGGGCAAAAGGAATTTGATATGGCTATTGTTTTCAAAGACTTCAAGCGGGATGTACTCCGCATGTACTCCATTCCTCAATCTTCACTTGATGGCATCAAGGAATGGTTGAACTCCATGGATATAAAGTATTATGAAAGCATAATGAACTTGAACTGGCGACCAATTTTGAATAGTATTACTAATGATCCAGATAAATTTATTGAAGATGTTGGTTGGGAATTTTTGAATATGGAAGCTAGTGAATCTAATTATGATAATTCAGAAGAGTCAGATCAAGGATACGAACTCTCTAATGTAGAAGAGGAATCAAATTAGATTTCATGTAGCCACCATCAAGAGTGTTACAAGCCAATTAACAAGATGGAGGGAATTATTATATAAGGATAATTTTCAATGTTGCAGGTGCCGGTAATGCCAGCTACAATGGCAACATTGAATTCCATGTGATGTATGTTAAGGAAATTTCCTTTAGAGATGCAAGGATTCAAGCACATCAACCATGTATGGTACAAATGATTAAATCCGGAGATGATCGTAGCAATGAAAGAGTCGAGAATGGAAAGAGCTATATTGATTTCGGGAGAAACTGAAAACTTTCAAAACAAAGCCAATTAGGTTGGCCGGACATGTGGGATCGGGGCCAGCATTTGAATGGAAGGAGGAAGAAAGATGACTAGAACCCTAGAGGCCTGCTGTATTTAGGTATTCAACCATGAAGCGAGAAGAGTTGATATCTGTATCAAAACATTAAAGCATGCATTCTTCAGTATTGGGAGAGGAGATGATTACTTTGCTTCATTTTCACTTTGCATAACCATATCATGGGAATAGAACAAAGGATGTCCAATTTTATGTGGAGGTAATGGATGTGGTCCCAAAAATTTAGGAGGGCAAGAAGGTCAATGTAGTCGATGAAATTGAGGAAGAAACGATGCAGAAGATAGGAAAAAATAAAATCAATATAGAGTTTCAAAGTTTGTGTCAAGTGAGTAAGAGAGCTTATAGAACGGCCTCATCTAAAGATTTTGAACTAGAGTTTGATATACCATTTAGAGAGCTTGGTTTTCATGGGTTGCTTTCAAAGCCTCTGCTTTTATTGTTCTTACGGTAAATTGTTTGGTAGAGTTGGTGGAATTACCTTCCTTAGTAATCACTATTAGTGAGATTGAGATTGTTAACCTTGAGAGGGTATGACTTGGGCAAAAGGAATTCGATATGGCTATTATTTTCAAAGACTTCAAGCGGGATGTACTCCGCATTGACACCATTCCTCAATCTTCACTTGATGGCATCAAGGGATGGTTGAACTCCATGGATATAAAGTATTATGAAAGAAAAATGAACTTGAACTAGAGCCAATTTTGAAGAGTATTACTGATGATCCAAATAAATTTATTGAAGATGTTGGTTGGGAATTTTTGAATATGGAAGCTAGTGATTCTAATTCTGATAATTCAAAAGAGTTAGATCAAGGATATGAACCCTCTGATGTAGAAGAGGAATCATAATCAGATGATGAAGGTTCAAAAGATGAATCTCTTATGGAGTCAGAGGAGGATGAAGAAGAAGATTATGAAGAGAAGGAAGGTAAAACATGGGATGAATTAGAAGTCGAAGCCATAAATGCATATAAGGAAAAAGGAGATGAGTCTCATAGTGAAGAGGAAAGGTGGCAACAAAAGGTAAAAGCTATAGGGAAGTCTCGGGCACCTGATTTTAGAGATTCAAGAGGAATGCCTACCAAGAGGCATAAAGTCAAATGAATTGATTTCATCTACATCCTTCTACTATTTATTCATGGACATAAACGATCATCTTGTAATCATAAGATTTGAGCTCTATTTACTCATCTTATGCATCAATAAACAACTCAAGAGATGCAAATTGACATATTAACACAACAATATCCAACTAAGTTATTGAAACTCAACTATTGATACCTCGTTCTCAATCCAGATTACAAAATTGTTCCACTTTTTTGTTTTGTAACATATTATTTTTAAATTGCTTTGGATGGCGGCCATATTTCTCCTCTTGTCAAAATATGGCACATGGACTACTTAAACTAATTAATATGCAATCATTTACTTTTTCCAACGAAATAAAAAAAATCATTTAACATATTAAATATACTTACAAATGCACAGATCAAGGCCTGTAAACCTTTTTGGCCACTGTGATGCGTGGCACAAAGTTTCTCAAGCCTAGCCTTGGAGGCCTTGTCCTAAAACATATACTAATTCAATTCAACTATGCACAAATAAAATTTAAATATCGTTTAATAAATTTGATATAATCTCATGAGAAAATTCAAATACCTGCGTACTCTCCTCACCAGACTTCCTCTGTGCATCAGACTTCTCATATGCTTTTACAAGCTCTCTCCATACTTTCACACTTACATCAATTGGCCCTTTTTTTTGCCTTAGCTCAGGAGGGATTTTTTTATCTTCTTTGTTTGGTTGCACCAAAATCTCTTGCATTTTTGAGACATTTGTAGCTTTATCTTCTTTACAGACCAACCTGTGCCAAAATCAGTCTCCATGTAATGGATAACTGCTTTTTTCAGGTGCATGGGTATCTTTGAGAATGGTAAATGTAGATGGTCTTTGAACTGTTGAAGGCATGATTCCTTCAACCTATTCACAAACGTTTTCCTAGCATCTGTCATTCATACTTCCCCTTAAACCACCTCGTATTCTATCTTTGTATTGTAGCTACCAATGCAAGATTGAAAACATGGCGTGGTGGAACTCTATATCCCAGGAGTGGAGGTCTCTGCTCCCTATTCCATATTCTTAGAGTTTATTGTCACTGATTTCCTCCTAGATCTTTTGCTCAATCCAGGACTAGTTGGGGAATCAATTGATTTCCTTTGACACAATTGATTTTTTTGCAATGTTTGAGGGGCGTTAATAGATTGTTTTTCTATGTATCTGGCAAGTGTTGTCTAGTCCACATTAACCAATTTGGTCACTGCCTCTACCCCCAATATGGAAGCCAATTCCTCTTTATCTTTGTTAGTTTCATGTTCCTATATATATATATTTTAAAATTATATTTCTTCTTTTAAATTTAGAAATAAAAAACTAAAAAGTAAAATTCAAAGAAACAATGGAAATTTACAAATCTATAAATTGACAATGAATTACCTCATTATGGCCAGAGTTTGCTGTCAATGCTCGCTTCCCTCCATTGCTTGAAATTTTGAGGCAACCGAGGGAAAATTATTTCCGTCCAGTCTGTGGAGGCAAACGAAGTACACATTGTCAGGTATGAAAGTTTTTGTCTAGTTTGTGGTATGAAAGTTTTGTTTTGTGGGAAAATATGTTTGTTGGGTTTGCTTAGTGTTGATAACCTATGGAAAATATGTTCGCTCGGTTTGCTTAGTGTTGATAGCACCTTATCATGAAACTCTTTCATACAATGCAATCTTACCAGACGTTTGTCCATGGCATTTGACTGTGCAGGAAAAACCAGAGTTGTTTCACGTTTATTCTATTGTGGAAATGCCAAAAATCACCACCTCAAGCAGTTCACTATTCATGATACCCGGGTAGGGGAAAGAGCCTCTGAAGGCATCCCTGCTTAGGTGCTATAATATTTTGAGCCAGAAGCTCAAATGGGTAGAATGAAATTTTTTTGATTTGGTTTCTCCAAAGGAGTTTCACAATTTATAATGATGGGATTGTTGAGGTTGGCAGCGGGTGGTTGGGCTTACAGACGAGTAAACAATCATATGAATTCAATCACCGATGAAGAAGCGATAAACAATCAGAGTTCAAGCAGAAAAAAATTGTAAGCACACTATAGTGTATAAACTAAAATCTAAATTTCTCATAAAAATTCAACTTAAAGGCTGACAATTTGCACAAGTTATTTGAGGAGGAGAAGATCAGCAAGACAACTAGTTTTTTGGTCAAAATTCATAAAAGAAGGTCCAACATGGAAAAGAGTTTGGAGATTCCTTAGCTTTTTGGTTCTTGATCCCTTAGGCAACTTGGTCTCATGGACATCATTAAAATCTCTCATTCATTCATTCATTCATCAGTTGTTGGTAGCACCCTGCTCTCTTCCTTCACGCAACGTTTTTCCCTTTTTTGTTGTTTGATTTCTTCCTTCAGCAGGGAAAGTTTAAATTTTTGATTCATTAGTCGCGCTTTAGTCGGCGTTAGTTAATGCCAACTTTAGCACTGACTTTTGGCCGTTAATGTAATCTGTTTGGGACATATAAGGCGACATCAAGTGCACCTAATTTAGCGCCTATCATTGTTGTATAGTGACTATTTTCATTGTTGTGTATCATAGGACCCAAAGTGTTGGAAATAATTCCAACTCCTACCTTTGTGACCACCGTGTCCCATGGTTCTACTTATCCTTTGATGCAGTGAGTAGTTTTAAAGTGGTCATGAGTGCTTCATCCTTCTGTTAGTCAGAGTGAAAACTTACGTGGTGGCACCAGCAGGTCTTCTTAATTCATGGCGGTGTTGGTGACTCACTTAATCCTACTGCTGATCTTCTACCATTGGTGTGTTGGTAGTCGTTAACCACTGTCCATGGCTCCTTCATTAACTCAGTCGATACGTGGTTTTTATTAAGATACTGCATGAGTTTCTTTCTCCTTCTCGGTAGTAGTGTATGGTGAAAGCTTAAACGGTGGCATTTTATTCCGCGAGAGGTATGGAGAGGGCGTATGAATGACCTAGAAATACTATAAATTATTAGGAGGAAGTGGGGTGGAAATAGACAGACTAAGCGGGTAATCTCGCAGATACAATAAGAGAAAGCAACCTCAACCAAAGGAGGAAGGCGTTTATGAATTCACAAATGCTACAACGTAGAGGAGATAAATTCATTTTTTTGTCCATGAGGCCTCTAAGGTCAAACTTATTGGTTGAAAATGCACATGAATGGTGATTAAATGTGATTCTATGATCAAGGGAAAAGTTTGAAAATTAGGATAGCCAAAACATGATATCAATATGTCAAATATATGACTAAAGTGAGGTTTTGTGTTGGATAGCATATTTGTTGAAATGATATAATTGGTGTACTAAACATTATTTACTATGTTGTGTATTATAGGGGCGAGACGAGGCCATGGCAACAAATCGGTTCATATCAAATGAGGACACAACAGATGAAGTGGGACATTAGGTACTCAAATTTTGACTTAACTTAGGAAAAAATGATTTGAAGGAATTTTGTGATATGTCCATCTTTTTTCACAGTATTATTGAAATTTACAATGTATTATCCAATCTTGACATAAATTAATGCATTTTGTTGATAATTTTAGATGGAGATTCGAGCAAATGCATAGCCTAAGCGTTCAACTAGCAAAAGAACAAGATATGTACGTGGAAGTGGACCTAAAACTATTAAATCAAGTAGACGACAATGGGTGGAAGAGGATATGACAATGGATACTGTAGACACAACAAATGATTGCATTGAAGAAGATGTAGGTTAGGACTATAATACATGGGATGAATAATTTGAGAAAATTGTTGTTTGTGGATGTTCTATATGTCGTGGAAAGAAACAATTCAAATGAGCGATTGTACAAAGACATTACATATATGATGAGATTCCAGTCGGTAGTATGCCTGCTACAATCGATTCAAATCCAATAGGAATTGTGGTGAGGAATTTTCCAATTTGATATAAATAACATGTATACTTCGTTTAAACATTATTTTATATTATTTAAATAACTAATTTTTTCTTAATGGATACTTGCAGGATAAAGTTCTTGGTTTAAAGTTTCCTAGATCACCGAATTCCAGCCTAGAGGGCAATGATCATTTATTAGATGATACA